>OY992884.1:100007569-100192569 GCA_963921405.1 Cepaea hortensis
CTGGGAAGAGAGGAAGAGGAAGGCCAAAGAGAAGATGGGTGCAGGATGTGGCGGATGATCTCCAGATGGGTGTATCAGACGCGGGACATCTTGCTTATGATCGAGAAGTTTTCCGGAAGGTTGTTATGGGAGCGAGGTTCTGCAAAGGACATGCTACTGAATGAATGTCAAGTTTACGTTCAGTAGTTTGCCATTGCTTTCTGACTGGCAATTATTCCATTGTATGAAAACCAACGCAAGACTGTGTGCTTCAAATCCCCCGCAATTGTGTTTCGAACGCGGTTCGCGGGATTGCAAATTTCGTTCGTAACAACTTCGCTACTGATCCGGTGTACTCGGAATAGAATGAGCAAATCTGTATGTTTATCAACGAATGCCAGATTGGCCGCCATCTATCTGCTCAATTCTGGTGACAACTGGGAAACACCAAGTGCAGGCCAGCCAGCTTCAATAACTGCAATTATTAAAAACAGAAGAGGGACGTTGTGGCGATACGTCTTCATCGGTAAACAACAACATGAAGAGAAACTCAAACTCTGTCAAACTGTTATTTATTGCCTATAGTAAAGTATCTTGAGGTGTACTGATTGAGCCTAAGGATTTAAGGCCTCATGGTTAGTGCAGTCGCCGAGGACAAATGATGAAAACGGCATTACAGTGATTACATTGCAGCTACTGTGATGGTTCAGTAAAGTGATTGGCAAACCAATTTTTGAAAACAAGCGACTAAATTCTTTGTCCCAAACAATGTGTCGTGTGAGTCTGTACTTCTTACATGTAGCGACAGTTTGTTTTGTACAAGGTGTATATGTCTTTGTTTCCCGTAAAAGTTGCACACTTATGATCGGTCACAAAACCTCACACTTGTGCACCTCCGCCCGAGAGCCGTTGGCACAATATGGCGTGTCGGGTTTGATGACCGCCGCCCAACGTTCGGCGCTAAAAGAAAGCAGGTAGTACCCTCTACTGTCATACGGTAGCTCAGTCATATCTGACTAAGACCTGAGTAACAGTAACAGCTGTCACCATATAATACAGCACATGTCAGTGGCAAGTCACTCTAACTGTGACAGGTGTCACCATATAATACAGCTCATATCAGTGACAAGTCACTCTAACTGTGACAGCTGTCACCATATAATACAGCACATGTCAGTGACAAGTCACTCTAACTGTGACAGCTGTCACCATATAATACAGCTCATGTCAGTGACAAGTCACTCTAACTGTGACAGCTGTCACCATATAATACAGCTCATGTCAGTGACAAGTCACTCTAACTGTGACAGCTGTCACCATATAATAGAGCACATGTCAGTGACAAGTCACTCTGTGACAGCTGTCACCATATAATACAGCACATGTCAGTGACAAGTCACTCTAACTGTGACAGCTGTCACCATATAATACAGCACATGTCAGTGACAAGTCACTCTAACTGTGACAGCTGTCACCATATAATACAGCACATGTCAGTGACAAGTCACTCTAACTGTGACAGTTGTCAACATATAATACAGCACATGTCAGTGACAAGTCACTCTAACTGTGACAGTTGTCACCATATAATACAGCACATGTCAGTGACAAGTCGCTCTAACTGTGACAGCTGTCACCATATAATACAGCACATGTCAGTGACACGTCATCGGCCAGTAAAGGGTGTCATACAAAACTCCCACCAGGTGACGGGCCGAGTCTACAAATATTAGTTCCAAGACTTAAAGGTCATTGACGGTTTTTTTTTTTTGGGGGGGGGGGGGATTTAGTTTCTAGAGGGGAGGGTGAAAATTAAGATTGTTTAAAGATCCCGTTAATATAAGAACCGATTACTTGATTTTGTTTTTCCCTCCATAATTTACGGTTCTGTACTTCTCACCCTTCTGAAATTCGTTTTATAACGTAAGTTGACCCGTAAATCACATTTTATGTAGACGTCTAGACTTGTTCTAATATGTGTTATTGAATGTAGCTTCCATTTTTAAGTATACTGGAAAAGGGGGGGGGGGGGGGTGGGGGTGGGCGGGGGAGGTATTTATATAGAGGAAGTACGAAACGGGGGGGGGGGGCGACATTCTAAACATATGGTAAAGGGGTGCAAGCGCCAAAACAGGTTGAGAACCACTGGTCTATAAGCACTGGAGCGATTTTTTTTTTTGCGTGTGGATTAGCTTTCCTTATTACCAATGTTCCTCGCCATCAGGCGCAACCACTGCGACTTCCGAGGTACTTGTAATGTACGTCTCCATGTCAAGGACGAGAAGTCAACATTTTAGTCCAACTGACTGGTGTAGGGGTTGAACCAGCTACCTCGGTATCAGCACACCGGAAGTTTAAGAGCAAGCTATTATCCATTTGTCCATGCTGACCTTTGTTAATATTTTACACCTATTGTCAAACATTTGCTGCTAACTGAAATATCCGAGACTGAGAAAGAAATTATGTTATAAGAAAGACAGTGGGATCAACACCTGGTGCCACTTATATTGAAAGCAGGAGATCAAATGGTCACTATCGCGTTAGAATACAACAACAATCAACTCCAAACACTGGTGGTACAATAAAAGAAGACCGGCTACGAGAGTAAGAGGACCCCCGAGACGAGAACGGACTAACAACTTCAAAGACATTCATTGTACAATCACACGGAATGACACTATCCAATGCCACGCATCGGGCCCTGAAACGTCAATTATTCTCTCCCCCCCCCCCCCCCCCCACGTTGCTTGACGGCAAAAGTGGATGATGATAAAGATGATGATGATGTCTTATATTTAACTAGTCATCCTCTTGGGTCATTAATTACCAATAAAAGAAATTAAAAGATAAATATCTATTGCTCTTCAAAAACTAAAACAACTGAATAGATTGTGGCGTGGGCCGGATAGACTACAAAATTTAGATTTTTAAGAGCATGCTTCTTTCCCATTGCAACATACGCCTTGAGACCTGGACACTTACTAAGCAAGCTGAAGAACGCATAAATGCCTTTGAATATAAATGTTATAGACGGTTCTAAGAATATCTTGGATACAGAAAAGAACAAATGCATCCATACGACAAGATTTGAATATTTAAAAAGATTGGCCACTAAAGACGATAAATCAGAGAAAATTGAAATGTTTTGGTCATCTGAAACGTCATAAAAGCTTGGAGAAAACAATAATGGAGGCGTATAGGCCCGGGAAGAGAGGAAAGGGAAGGCCAAAGAGAAGATGGGCGCAGGATGAGGCAGATGATCTCCAGATGGGTGTTTCGGATGCGGGACATCTTGCTTATGACCGAGAAGTTTTCCAGACCGTTGTTATTGGAGCGAGGTTCTGCAAAGGACATACTACTAATTAATGGATGAATGAATGAAGCTTTATTAGGGGCTCACTAGCCCTCGAGCAAGCTGATACCCAGGCCACTCCGCCACTACTCCATCCCCAATGCTGCCTTACCAGGCCGAACATTTTAGACACAAACTTGTGGCGTTAACCCATACACAAATCGGTGTATGTTTAGGGACAGCCACCGTTGTAATTATCCCGTATAAACCACGCTTCTTAGCTAAAGATTCATGGGAAGCGAGATTAGGGGAAGACATCCAGAGAAGACTGAACATTTCATCATGACATTGAGCGGTGTCATAACATTAACATTGTGTAGGACATCGCTATATGTGGAAAAACCTGGTCGCCTACGCCAGTCGGCAAGACATGGATAATGATAATGATGGTAACGAAGATGATGAAAGTTCTTACCTTTAACCCAGCAAATGTATTTTCCCTGAAAACCGAACTAACGTCTGTTCATGCCTCTTAACTTTCCTGTAACAAAATTCCACAACGCTGTCTGGCCAGGAATAGACTGAGCGATATGTTAGCGATAATGACAGACGTGTATTCCTCGACAGACTTCGCCTCAGCCAAGGAGCGGAAAACGGAGGGGCCAGGGAACAGAACTCGTCTGTCGCTTCCACTTCAGGAACCGCAAACATCACCAGTTACCTGGGTGTTTGGGTTGAATTCTTAGAGTGAGTAAGTTCTGTATTAACAAATCTTAAGCACGCCAATGTATTTAAGTATTTGGGTGTTGTAATAACAGCAGATGAGAGATGTGTTAAGGAAGTTAAATATAGAATAGCTCAAGCAAGGACAGCAGATAAAGAATGATCCTATCTCATCTTGTTCCTCACATGTGTGCCAGATTTTGTCTTAGTGTAAATGAGGTTCATTCAAGTTGTATAGTCTTGTCCCCGTAAAAAGAGCAGTGCCAAGACATATGTTTACAAATGTTCCCACTAAAAACCGTTGCAGCAGAACACCCCATGTTGTTGATTCCCACTGCCATGATAGTTTTGGTAATCCAGCTAACAACTATCAGAAGAACCTGGAGCAAACCCTGGCAGAGACTTGAAATCCACGCCAATGGCTCAAGAATTTAGTTAGCATTTTTCTTGCGGTTTTAATTAGTGATATTGTAATCCCTCTAAGTCAGGCCTTATTCAGATATGACTGAGAAACCGAATGACAGTAGACGGCACTGCCTGCTTTCTGTTAGCGCCGAATGTTGGATGGCGCTCACCAAACCCGATACCCCACATTGTGTCAAAGGTTTCCGGCGGAATACCTCAATTTGGAGGATACAAACCTTATCCCGGTGCTAGGAAATACAACTAAGATTAATTGTCATGGCAGGGCAGACCACGCCGTAAACCTTGGTCGGCAAATGATCTAGGATCAAAGCTCCGACAGGCGGACAGTTAGAGCATTTCTTTGCTGATCTGCTTCTGCAGCTTGCCATGGTCCAGATGTATTGGTATCACCTCTGGAGAAAACTAGGCGGCGGAGAGAGAGAGAGAGAGAGAGAGAGAGAGAGAGAGAGAGAGAGAGAGAGAGAGAGAATGCTGCATGGGCAAACATGGTCTCAACAATTCAGCCCAGGCGTTGTGCTATAGAGAGGTATAACATTCGCTACCGCCATGGTTGTAGTTGTTATGCCTTGTTAGAAGCACAATGTAACAAACGATCACCTGTCAAGACGGTAAGGTGCCAATGTGATGTATCGGGGCTGACTCACTAAAAGTAGAGATTAAACGTCTATTCTGAGAAACACCTGATAGAAATTCGGTTGTTTTTTATTATTGTTTAAACACAATAAAGACCCCAGGGAATGGTACACCCCTCCCGGTAATAATAGAAATAATAATAATAATAAAACCTAGTATCACAGCCAGCCCCCTTCTGGTAGACCAGGATATTCCAAATGTCTAATAACAAGTGCTACCCCATTATTTAATATTACCGAGTCGTGCAGCATTGATGTTTGCATTTTGTTCATGCCTTTATAATGCATATATTTTATATTCTTTCTGTTCTCAGTTAGTCTTGAATGATGTGTAAATGGACATAATGTATGAAAGAGAGTGATAGAAAGGCAGAGTGTTAGACGGGCCTGAAGTGCCCAATTCTTAACCCTTTGAAAATAAAATATGTTCGTTCGTTCGTTCGTTCGTTCGTTCCCCCTTTAGCATATCGAATGACACGCCTTCTTGTACACTTCTCTCCACCGCCCTGAAAAGCAAAAATAACAAACAATAAAAAGCTAATTGAATATCCTTTAAAGGACGTCGCAGTCAACCCCAAGCATTTTTCGGCTGTTTGTGATTTCCTAGACAAGTTTACATCCAGTAGTTTGCCATTGCTTTGTGAACGACCGATACTCGTGCCATTTTTAAAAATCAACACAAGGCGGTCTGCTTCCAAATCGCTTGCAACTAATGTCGAAAGTGGTATGCGAATCGTGTTCGTAACCCATCGCCCCACCGGTTAAGTGATGAATCGTTATCACTGCCATCGTGGCATTTCTACAGATGCTTCGTCTCTTTCTCCAAAAGCCGCCGAAGAGTTCTTATGTAGATTATTCCAGAGGCGAACAAATGAAGAAAATATCATATTAGTAGTAGAAGAAGATGACGAAAAATAAGAAGACCATAAGGAGGAGGAAAACAAGGGGAGGATGAGGGGGTGGGGATGAGAAGAAGAAGTAGAAGGAGGAGGGGAGGAGAGAGAAGGAGAAGAAGAAAATCAGGAGGAGGAAAAGGATGAGTAAGTGGAAGGAAGATTACTAGAAGGGGTGGGAGTGTGAAAAGAAGCAGAACTAGAGGAGGAGGAGGAAGAAGAAGAGAAGAAGAAGAAGAAGAAGAAGAAGAAGAAGAAGAAGAAGAAGAGGAAGAAGAAGGAAGAAGAAGAAGAAGAAGAAGAAGAAGAAGAAGAAGAAGAAGAAGAAGAAGAAGGAGGAGGAGGAAGAAGAAGAAGAAGAGAAGAAGGAAGAAGAAGAAGAGTAATAGTAGTAGTAGCAGCAGCAGCAGCAGCAGTAGTAGTAGTAGTTGTAGTAGTAGTAGTAGTCGTAGTAGTTATAGTAGTAGTAGTAGTAGTAGTAGTAGTAGTAGTAGTAGTAGTAGTAGTAGTAGTAGTAGTAGTAGTAGTAGTAGTAGTAGTAGTAGTAGTAGTAGTAGTAGTAGTTGTAGTAGTAGTATCCGCAAATTGAACAGATTTAATCTTTTCGTAAATATAAATAGACCTTGTTAAATGATAATTATTTTATTTGTCAAAGATATTCCTTTATTTGCCGGCTCCCTGGCCGAGGGGTTAGCAGCTTTCCCCATTAACCCCGAATACTCTCGTGGTTGACGTGAGCGCACGAGAATTAGAAGTGGTTCGAGTGGCGCCAGTGACTTATGAGAGTATGGAGCCGGTCGCTCAGAAAGTCGTGGCGTGCTGATGAGCGTAATCTAGCCTAGGAATCAACATACAGCTGAAAGATGCTGATGTTGACCGCATTATCCTGAAACAGGATGGAAACGCTGGAACAAAAATTCCTTTATTTGTTTCTTGTAATCGTGTTCTGCCGGGCTTCCTGGTGAAGTTTTAACGACTTTCTCCGTAATCCCGTATATCCACGTGATGAACACAGCTGCGCGAGATTCGGCAGCGGATCGCGTCGCGTTGGTTACTTAGGGGTATGTGAGCCGGTCACTCAGAAAGCAATGGCAAACCACTGAGCGTAATCTTGCCAAGAACATCAACAAAAGCTAATAAGTACTGGTGTTGACTGCAACGTCCTGTAAGGGATATGCAACTTAAAAAAAAATATCGTGTTCTTGTAAAGCTCACAATCTACTTCTCGTTTTTCTGTGTCCATTATTACCAGAAACTCAGTAGTCAGCATTTGACCTGGTTCATATGATGCGCTAGTCGACTTTCAAATAATCTACCATCATTATCGTTTCCTACCCTCCGTGTTACCTGGTACTAACCTCTAGCATGAAGGTCTGTCTATGTGTACCTGGTCTGGTAACAGTGCCTATGCTTTGTTTATGACCTAGTTAACGCGCCTGATATTGCCAGCTTGCAGATCAGGGCCATACCCAACATAGAGTATTAGAGAATGTTGGAGGGAACTGTCAGGTTTATGAAAGTAATGGGTCAATGCTCTGACTCTAGGAAAATACGAGTTGCTTCTGTTGGTATCTAACCTACTTCTCTGGAAATGAATCACCGACGTCATTTGTGGCAGCGAGATTTCTGTGATTAGACTTCAGATCCTGTACTTGTTTAGATTTTTCTGAGACTATTATTTCCCCTGCTTCTTCGTCTTCGTCTGCTGCTGCTGGTTGTTGTTGTTGTTGTTGTTGTTGTTGTTGTTGTTGTTGTTCTTCTTCTTCTTCTTCTTCTTCTTCTTCTTCTTCTTCTTCTTCTTCTTCTTCTTCTTCTTCTTCTTCTTCTTCTTCTTCTTGCTCTTCTTGTTCTTGTTCTTCTTCCTCTTCTTCTTCTTCTTCTTCTTCTTCTTCTTCTTCTTCTTCTTCTTCTTCTTCTTCTTCTTCTTCTTCTTCTTCTTCTTCTTCTTCTTCTTCTTCTTCTTCTTCTTCTTCTTCTTCTTCTTCTTCTTCTCTTCTTCTTCTTCATCATTATAATAATAATAATAATAATTATTATTATTATTATTATTATTATTATTATTATTATTATGTTCTCTCTACAGCTCTTCTTCTGTTTTTCCTCCTCCTGCTTCTCTTCCTTTTGCTCCTCCTCCTGCTCTTATCTTACACCTCTTCCTCCTCCTCCTTCTTCTGTTTCTTTCTCTTATGTTCCCCCTCCACCTCTTCTTCGCCTTCTTCTCGCCCTCCTCCTCCTCCTCTCTCTCCTCATCCTCGAGCCCCAGTTGCTCCTCCTCCTCCTCGTAGTAGTTGTTGTTGTTGTTGTTGTTGTTGTTGTTGTTGTTGTTGTTGTTGTTGTTGTTGTTCTTCTTCTTCTTCTTCTTCTTCTTCTTCTTCTTCTTCTTCTTCTTCTTCTTCTTCTTCTTCTTCTTCTTCTTCTTCTTCTTCTTCTTCTTCTTCTTCTTTTCTCCTTCTCCTCCTCCTCCTCCTTCTTCTTCTTCTTCTTCTTCTTCTTCTTCTTCTTCTTCTTCTTCTTCTTCTTCTTCTTCTTCTTCTTCTCTTCTTCTTCTTCTTCTTCTTCTTCTTCTTCTTCTTCTTCTTCTTCTTCTTCTTCTTCTTCTTCTTCTTCTTCTTCTCGCCCTTCCTTCACCACTCGCCATCCTCCAGCTACAGTTTTTCCTCCTCCTCCTCCACCTCCTCCTCCTCCTCCTCCTCCTCCTCCTCCTTCTTCTTCTTCTCCTTAAAAACACACAATAAGACTGAGAACTCGAAGACATTCACCCCCCCCCCCCCCACCCCCACCCCCCTATAAAAAAAGACAAAACTCAGTATTCTATCATTGAAACTGGATGTCTGTTTATCCACGTTTATAAACAGACAAGAAACACCTGTTCTCCCTCTAATTAACTCCACGAGGCTGTGTTTTCACCGCTGAGCTACCACATTTCCAACTGAATTTTAACTACAGTTCTTCAGGTTTGAGTCGTGATGGCACAGCGCCTAATACGCCAGCCTGCCGACTCGGTAGTCACGGGGGTAGGAGTTCCATCCAGGCGGATCTGCACGGTTGATCTGCGACGACCCAAACTAAAATGGGAATAAGAAAATGAATTGGGAAGTAAGGGGAATCGGCGTGATATTGACCACTTCCGCTCTCCAGTAGGACCCAATTTGTCCTAAAAATATAACAATGTTGTTCTGTTGTATATTTGCATGATGAAGGTATAAAGAAGATATTGCACAGTTTTTTGCCTGACCTATTTCGCTGTATCTCGCCAGATGCGTACTAAGGATCAAAGTCCAACATATACCGAATATATCATAGAGCAAAGTCCAACATATACTGAATATATCATAGAGCAAAGTCCAACATATACTGAATATATCATAGAGCAAAGTCCAACATATACCGAATATATCATAGAGCAAAGTCCAACATATACTGAATACATTATAGACCAAAGTCCAACATATACTGAATACATTATAAACCAAAGTTCAACATATACTGAATAAAATTAGTGGAACTGCGGTAAAGCTGTAGAAATGTCAACAATATTGTTTTTGCTCCCGCTGCTTTGAACTCAGGCGTAGTCCATAACACTACTTCTCGTAGTGCTGGGCTTAATTTTGCGTTTGGATTAGCTTTTCCTATTAACAGTACCCCTCGCCGACAGGTGAACCCACTCCGACTTCAGAGGTACTTGTAATTTACGTCCCCAAGTCAAGAACGACAGGTCAACATTTTAGTCCAGCAGTCCGGTGTAGGGGTTGACCCTCTTACCTCGGCATCAGCACACCGGATGTTTAAGAACACGTGTTCTTATCCATTCGGCCATGCTGACCTACTGTAAACAATATAAAATAAGACTAAGTAATACAGCTTTACAGAGCACAATTACGGAAAACATAGTTGGGTGATTGTGTTGTGTAGAGTCTCAATACTGTGTATTAACACATACTGTCAATCAACTGTCATCACCTGCCTATAGTTGGAGCATCTATGGATTTGTCCAAGATTTTCTCTTGGTCTGCCTCGCGGGGAAGAGAGGCAGAGGCAGACCTAGAGAAATGATGCTGGATGGATTGAGACGGTGGCATGGAGGAATATCATCAGCAGAGTTGATCCAGAACACTAAAGACTGAGATCTGCGGAGAGCCATGAACGCCTACGCCAGCTGGTATGGCACTTGATAATGATGGTCTGATGATGAATATCCTCATTAATCGCTGGTGTACCAGAACCACCAAGGATATTCGACACGCACTCCACATTGTGCTCTCCACACTTTAAGGGAAATCGGCCGCGAAAGGGAAGATCATGGCTGTGACGTGCTGAAGATGCCATATACCAGGTACGGTGACCTGCAGACATCAATCTTGGAAGGGAGTGGACACCAGTGCCTGTACAACTCTCTCTCTCTCTCTCTCTCTCTCTCTCTCTCTCTCTCTCTCTCTCTCTCTCTCTCTCTCTCTCTCTCTCTCTCTCTCGCTTTCTCTCTCTGTCTCGCTTTCTCTCTCTCCCTCTCTGTCTCTCCCCTCTCTCTCTCCCTCCATCTCTCTCTCTGTGTCCCTCTCTGTCCCTCTCTCACCCTCTCTCTCTCTCTCTCTCTCTCTCTCTCTCGCTTTCTCTCTCTGTCTCGCTTTCTCTCTCTCCCTCTCTGTCTCTCCCTCTCTCTCTCCCTCCATCTCTCTCTCTGTGTCCCTCTGTGTCCCTCTCTCACCCTCTCTCTCTCTCTCTCTCTCCCTCTCCCTTTCTCTCTCTCTCTCTCTCTCGCTTTCTCTCTCTGTCTCGCTTTCTCTCTCTCCCTCTCTGTCTCTCCCTCTCTCTCTCCCTCCATCTCTCTCTGTGTCCCTCTCTGTCCCTCTCTCTCTCTCTCTCTCTCTCTCTCTCTCTCTCTCTCTCGCTTTCTCTCTGTCTCGCTTTCTCTCTCTCCCTCTCTGTCTCTCCCTCTCTCTCTCCCTCCATCTCTCTCTCTGTGTCCCTCTCTGTCCCTCTCTCACCCTCTCTCTCTCTCTCTCCCTCTCTCTCTCTCTCTCTGTCCCTCTCTCTCTCTCTCTCTCGCTTTCTCTCTCTGTCTCGCTTTCTCTCTCTCCCTCTCTGTCTCTCCCTCTCTCTCTCCCTCCATCTCTCTCTCTGTGTCCCTCTCTGTCTCTCTCTCTCTCTCTCTCTCTCTCTCTCTCTCTCTGTCTCTCTCTCTCTCTCTGTCTGTCCATGTCACTCTTGGCAGAAGTCGCAGAGAGCTAGATCCCGCCGCAGTAGACAATGAGGTCAAAACGCTAATACATAACATACTGGAGTGGGAGATGCCGTAGCGTTTACCGAAGTTTCTGGGCTCCAGGGCAAGCAGAGTAGGCGTTCTCAGTAAGCTCATAGTGCCCGACTGTCAAGCAAGCCGTTACAACAAGCAACCTTATGGTGGAAACAATTGCGATAACCAGTGCCTTGAACTGATTCAGCACGCAGAAGTGCTCACACGCTTGTAGAGTGTGCTACTCAATGAACATGTTCAAGAAAGTCCAGACTAGCCTCACACAACACGAATGCTCCGCACACCATGAACATATCAACATTCGTCCAGCTAATTTTCATCTATGTACCGGAACACTCAGCTTGTCTCCGTGGCCAAGGAGTTTACGGATGTGGTTCGTGATCCCACATCTCGCGTACGAAACGCAGCTGCACGCGATTTGGTAGCAAACCGCGTCGAGCTGGATTTTTTTTCTCGAAATGGTATGGGTGCCGGACTTTCAGAAAACAATGGCAAACTACGAAATGTAAACTTGCCAAGACATCAACAACAGCAAAAAATGTTGGCGTTTACTGCAAACGTCCTGTAAAGGATATGCAACTAACGTAACTAATCGGGGCACTCAGGTGTGGAAGGCTGGGAGCGAGCCAGTCGTTTTGCGGACATGGCGGTGACTGAGAAGCGAAGGCAATGGATGGGTCAAACATCATCAACGCCATAATACTTGCTGGACGAACAGATGACATTAAGGACGCTTGGGAATCTGCTCCCGGGTCAGAGTGAGGGAGTTGTGAGTGAAGCAGGTCGCTGTCAGACATGAATATGTTGTCAAGTACACAAGACATTTAATTAATCAACACAGACCTGGTGAGATTAGACACTATATGCCGGCGTGGATGTCAAAAAGAAGATCAGAGCATCTGTGGATTTGTCCGTAGTGTGATGATGATGATCTCACTAATCGCTGGTGTGCCGGAACCACAACTTGGAGAAACGTAGACAAATCCAGGCCATACAGGATACGAAGAGGAAATACTGGCGTCAGAAAAAAAGTTTACACTGTAGCTAGACAGTCGTTATGGGATTCACAAGGCAATAGATGTGTAGGGAGACTACAGAAACATCGGAAAGAGAAGATTTGGGCAGAAATTAATTATACTGGATAGCCATGAAGGAAACTATCAAAATGAAAGTAATGGATTGTTTGGCATATAATGGTTGACGAGCTGTACTCAACTGGGAAATAAGGGAGACGAAAAAGGGGAAGTGGTGGAGTACGAGGGGTAAGAAGAAGAAGAAGAAGAAGAAGAAGAAGAAGAAGAAGAAGAAGAAGAAGAAGAAGAAGAAGAAGAAGAAGAAGAAGGGTGAGAAAAGAGGAGGAATATAAAGAGCCACAACAGTAACATCGATTAATTCGTCAACACATTAGTAAAATAAACTCACCTAGTTTCTTCAGCCGAAGTATTAGCACATCCAGCAAAGATCACTCCAACTGCCAAACAACTGACGTTGATTCACACAGCCAGCTGTAGAACTCGTGGTGGACACAATGTAACCCAACAACGATTCAATCTTTGTTACGCAAGGGTTCTGTAAATTCACAGAATTTATGTAATAAATATAGTGTCACAAAAATATAGAGGATCTGTAGCGTGAGAATTGTACAGCCGTGTGAAGAAAGTTGTTCTTGCGACTGGCTTTGAATAAATGCGTCAGTGAAGCAGGTTTGCCTGCAGCATGGTAGTGTCGGCTCTTATCTAAACCTGCTCGGCTGTGTGCCTCCATTCATGCACTGTGGGGTAATGCTGGCATCGCTTGGAAGGACGTGGGGTAAATATACGGGTGGATTGAAGGTTCGAGGGCGTTTACGGGTGTTTTGTAGTTTGTGCTAGGTGGGTTACTGACACAGGAGATGTGGTGACAGTTGTTTTATTGCATGTTTAGGAAAATTGTGATGATGATGCAGAAGAAGAAGAGGAGGGGGAGGGGGAGGAGGAGGAGAAGGAGGAGAAGAAGAAGAAGAAGAAGAAGAAGAAGAAGAAGAAGAAGAAGAAGAAGAAGAAGAAGAAGAAGAAAGAGAACGCATTAGTGATAATGATAATGATGAGTATTATTATTATTATTGAACTAAAAGAATAAGAACAACACGAGGAAACAAAGACGAAAGAAAAACACACCAAAAAAAGCAGCAGCAACTATAACACACGTAAAAAAAAATGGTAAAAACGAAACAATAGAAGAGGAACAGAAACAGGAAGAACAAGAATAAGAAGATTTATTTGTCTTGTTTTTCATTCCTATTGATCTGAAATCCCCGGAATACGGTGGGGCAATGATAGACACTGCTAATGAGCTCTGAGAGAGAGAGAGAGAGAGAGAGAGAGAGAGAGAGAGAGAGAGAGAGAGAGAGAGAGAGAGAGAGAGAGAGAGAGAGAGAGAGTGTTAGGTGTTCACATCTTGAGTTGAGTTGAGTTGAGTTAAGAACCGACATCACTGCACTCACGGACATTCCCATACGTGCTCAGTCCCCTCGTTCAACAGCCAGCGAAGAGTCATACTACTAATCGTTCCCATCGCTATCTGATTAAAAGTTCTCCTGGTCTTCCCTTTCAGTTTTAAGATTCTTCCAGAACCCCTGCCGATCCCCCGCAATCTCATTCTTTCCACATACGGGTTCTCAATCTGTTCCTACGCCTTCTCCACCTGGTCCAACAAGCGCACGACCACCCCCCCCCCCCCCCCCCCCTTGTCCATAGGCAAACTATCACCAAGAGGTGCATTCCCTGCTAGCCTATCAGCCTGTTCATTCCCCCGTACACCCGCATGGCCAGGGCAAAATATCACATCTTTAAACACACAAGCCACACACAATATGTTGCATGATTTATTGCCTGGCATATTTCGCTGCATCTCGTCAATTGCATACTGCAGAGTGATATGTCATCTGAAGCGAGTAAATGAATAATATTTACGCTGAAACAATTAAAACACCTAGTTACAGATATTGTTCGAATGTGAGCTTGGGTTACCCCAAGGATAGAGGCTAACTTCCTCCGAAGTCGGAGAGTGTCTGCCTGTACGGCGAGGAACCACCAGTCTGCACACCAATAAGCCAGACATGGGACAACGGATACTCACGGAAACCTCAGGTCCTGTGTGACATCACATTGATGTTGGACAGCAGGATGCCTTCATCCGACATACAGGACTTCGCGTTGGAGCTCAAGCCAACGAACACAAGCAAGCATGGAGGCTAACAAGGCCGAATGAATAGAGTGCTCGTTCTTAGGCATCCAGTGCGCTGATACCGATGTAAGGGGTTTAGTACCTACACCGGTCAGCTGGACTAAACTGTTGACTTCTCGCACTTGACTTGGAGACACAAATTACAAGTACTTCTGAAGTTAGAGTGGGTTCGTCTAAAGGCGAGGGACACTGGTAATAAGGAAAGCTAAACCACAAGCAAATATGACTCCAGTGCACTAGAAGTAGTATAAAATGACACAAAGTAGTGCACCAACTCTTGACCACCTGGACACACTTCCCACCATAACAGAAGTTAAGTGTGCTATAAATGAACTTGCATCTGGCAAGGCTCCAGGTGAGGATGGGATTCCAATAGAGGTAATCAGGAGTGGGCAAGACACACTCACTCTACAGATCCACCAGCTAATAGAGCTATGCTGGCGTGAAGGACAAGTCCCACAGGATTTCAAAGATTCAAACATCATAACGCTGTACAAGAACAAGGGTGATCGGAGCGACTGTAACAACTATAGGGGTATCTCACTTCTGTGTATTGTTGGAAAAGTATTTGCCAGAATTGTTCTGCGCAGACTTCAAGTCCTAGGAGATCAAGTCTACCCCGAATCACAGTGTGGCTTTCGACAGAACCGGTCTACCACTGATATGATATTCTCATTGCGACAAATGCAAGAAAAATGCCGCGAACAGAATCAACCACTGTTTATTGCCTTCATCGACCTCACAAAGGCATTTGATTTGGTCAGTCGTGAGGGTCTGTTCAAGGCACTAAAGAAGATTGGCTGCCCACCAACTCTTCTGTCCATTGTGGAATAGTTTCACACAGGCATGAAGGGTATAATCAAGTTTGATGGTGCAACTTCTGAAGAATTTGAAATCAAGAGTGGAGTTAAGCAAGGTTGTGTACTAGCGCCCACCCTCTTTGGAATATACTTTTCACTTCTACTGAAATATGCATTTCGTGATCAGGATGGTGGTATATACATTCACTCACGCTCAGATGGCGGCCTCTACAATGCTCAGAGATTGAAGGCTAAGACCAAAATTAGGAGGGTACTGATCAGAGAGTTGCTTTTTGCAGATGATGCTGCAGTTACGACCCACTCTGAGGAAGAATTGCAATGTCTACTATCTGCATTCTCCAATGCTTGTTCTGAATTTGGTTTAACAATTAGCAAAAAGAAGACACAGATTATGTCACAAGGTGCACATGGGGTACCATCAATCTTTATTGACGACGCCGAACTAGAGATAGTAGACCATTTTACATATCTAGGATCAGTGGTAAATAGCAAATTATCCCTAGATCAGGAAATCAACATCCGGATTGGTAAGGCAGCAACAACAATGAACAGGTTAAGAAAAAGAGTCTGGGAGAACAGGAAGCTTACTGCCAAAAAAAAAGTCCTTGTCTATCAAGCCTGTGTCCTTAGTACTCTTCTCTATGGCAGTGAAACCTGGACAACTTACTCACACCAAGAGAACAATTTAAACAGCTTTCATATGCGGTGTCTGCGAAGAATTCTTGGTATTAAGTGGCAAGACAAAATCACAAATACTGAAGTATTGGAAAGATCAGGTTGTGTGACAGTTTATTCCATGCTCAGTCTTCGTAGACTTAGATGGATAGGACATCTTAGGAGGATGGATGATGGTAGAATACCAAAGGATATCTTTTTTGGTGAATTACAGATGGGTAAGAGATCTCAGGGTCGGCCTCTACTACGATACAAAGATGTGTGTAAGCGGGACATGATTGATACAGGTATTGATAATGCACATTGGGAGCAAGTCGCTGCTGAACGTGTTGCATGGAGGGCAAATATCAGAAATGGAATAAAGTCAAAGGAGAAAATTATTGCAGAAAAGTCACACACCAAGCGTTTGAGACGTAAGATGGTGCATGATGGTGGAAATGACCACGTGTTCACATGCACCCACTGTGAACGGACATTTACAGCGCAAATTGGCCTTATCAGTCACACTCGCTACCGCCATAGTTAAAAGTTATTATGCCTTTTTAGAGCACAAACTATCGTCTGTCATTTGTGTCATTTTATATTGTTTAAACTTTCACAGCTTTACCGCAGTTCCACCAAATTTTATGCATACTAGAAGTAGTAGCACGTGATGGACTACGTGTGAGTTCAAAGCTAGCCGGGGGCAAACAAACAGAATAACAACAATATCCCCAATGTAATGTTAACTTGAACACGAACTCTTTGTGTTTACACCACTTTATAGTTCATGGTGAAATGGGGTGTCATGACCACTTTATAGTTCATGGCGAAATGGGGTGTCATGACCACTTTATAGTTCATGGCGAAATGGGGTGTCATTACCATTTTATAGTTCATGACGCAATGGGGTGTCATTACCATTTTATAGTTCATGACGCAATGGGGTGGCATGGCCATTTTATAGTTCATGACGAAATGGGGTGTCATGGCCATTTTATAGTTCATGGCGAAATGGCGTGTCATTACCATTTTATAGTTCATGACGCAATGGGGTGTCATGACCACTTTATAGTTCATGGCGAAATGGGGTGTCATTACCATTTTATAGTTCATGACGCAATGGGGTGTCATTACCATTTTATAGTTCATGACGCAATGGGGTGGCATGGCCATTTTATAGTTCATGACGAAATGGGGTGTCATGGCCATTTTATAGTTCATGGCGAAATGGGGTGGCATGGCCACTTTATAGTTCATGACGAAATGGGGTGGCATGGCCATTTTATAGTTCATGGCGAAATGGGGTGGCATGACTATTTTATAGTTCATGGCGAAATGGGGTGGCATGGCCATTTTATAGTTCATGACGCAATGGGGTGGTATGGCCACTTTATAGTTCATGACGAAATGGGGTGGCATGGCCACTTTATAGTTCATGGCGAAATGGGTGGCATGGCCACTTTATAGTTCATGGCGAAATGGGGTGGCATGACTATTTTATAGTTCATGGCGAAATGGGGTGGCATGGCCATTTTATAGTTCATGACGCAATGGGGTGGTATGGCCACTTTATAGTTCATGGCGAAATGGGGTGGCATGGCCACTTTATAGTTCATGGCGAAATGGGGTGGCATGGCCACTTTATAGTTCATGACGAAATGGGGTGGCATGACTATTTTATAGTTCATGGCGAAATGGGGTGGCATGGCCATTTTATAGTTCATTACGCAATGGGGTGGTATGGCCACTTTATAGTTCATGACGAAATGGGGTGGCATGGCCACTTTATAGTTCATGGCGAAATGGGGTGGCATGGCCACTTTATAGTTCATGGCGAAATGGGGTGGCATGACTATTTTATAGTTCATGGCGAAATGGGGTGGCATGGCCATTTTATAGTTCATGAAGCAATGGGGTGGTATGGCCACTTTATAGCTCATGGCGAAATGGGGTGGCATGGCCACTTTATAGTTCATGGCGAAATGGGGTGGCATGGCCACTTTATAGTTCATGACGAAATGGGGTGGCATGGCCACTTTATAGTTCCTGACGAAATGGGGTGGCATGGCCACTTTATAGTTCATGACGAAATGGGGTGGCATGGCCACTTTATAGTTCATGACGCAATGGGGTGGCATGGCCATTTTATAGTTCATGACGCAATGGGGTGTCATGGCCATTTTATAGTTCATGACGCAATGGGGTGTCATGGCCATTTTATAGTTCATGACGCAATGGGGTGGCATGGTCGTTTTATAGTTCATGACGCAATGGGGTGGCATGGTCGTTTTATAGTTCATGACGCAATGGGGTGGCATGGCCATTTTATAGTTCATGACGCAATGGGGTGGCATGGCCATTTTATAGTTCATGACGCAATGGGGTGGCATGGCCATTTTATAGTTCATGACGCAATGGGGTGGCATGGCCATTTTATAGTTCTTGACGAAATGGGGTGGCATGGCCATTTTATAGTTCATGACGAAATGGGGTGGCATGGCCATTTTATAGTTCATGACGAAATGGGGTGGCATGGCCATTTTATAGTTCATGACGAAATGGGGTGGCATGGCCATTTTATAGTTCATGACGAAATGGGGTGGCATGGCCATTTTATAGTTCATGGCGCAATGGGGTGGCATGACCATATACGTTGTTTACCGCTTTTACCTCCCTGACAATGTCGAGAACATTCTGGAATTTATCCATACTAATTTTATGATCTAAGTCGACACTGTCGGCTCTGTGGCAAAGGAATTAGTGGTGCAGTTCGTAATCCCGCACACCACGTTCGAAACACAACTGCGGGAGATTTGGCAGCAGACCGACTTGCGTTGGCTTTTAGACAATGGTATGGATGCCGGTCGTTCAGAAAGCAATGTTAAACTGCTGAAGGTAAGCCTGCCAAGAAATCACAAATAGCCAAACAATGCTGGAGTTGACTGCTACGTCCTGTAAAGGATATGGAACTTTAAAAAAATTCCATATTGTATGCTACTAAAGGTTGAGTAGTGCATCGATTAAGTTTTTTCTTTACGTGTAGTATGCTACACATGGTTGAATAACACATTTGTTACTGTGTTATTCTATATTGTATGGTACTAAAGGTTGAGTAATACGTTAATTACGGTGTTATTACGATTTGTATGCCCAGAGAGGTTGAGTAACACATTAATTACGATGCTATCCTGTGTTGTTTACTGCTGCTAAAAAAATGAGTAACGCATTTGTTCCCGTGTTATTCCATATTGTATACTACTACGTAAAAGCGTCAGTATCGCGGATACGCCCCTGCCAGTTGGCTTGCGTTCCGTGCCAAGTTCCCAGAAACTCAAGCACGGCTCTGACGACAACTTCTGAAAACTGAGATCGACACCCTGGATAAACGCCTTTGGTTTGCAACCCTGAGTCATGTAATCTGACTTTACTCGCAGTGTGAAATCTGACTTTGCCGGCAAAAGCTAATCTGACTTTACCCGCAGTGTGTAATCTGACTTTATTCCCAGTTTGTAATGTGACTTTCTCGCAGTGTGTATGTAATCTGACTATTCGTAACATGATAGAAGTAGTTATTTCCATGTTCCATCTTATTTACAAGTTGTACCATGTTTGATAGCCAGCTCGATGGCGAAGGGGTTACGGACTCAATTCGTAATCCCGCATACCGCGTTATAAATACAGCTGCATGCGATTTGACAGCTGACCACCTTGCGTTTTTTTTAAAACAATTGTATTATTGTCGGTCGTTCAGAAAGCAATGACAAACTATTGGACGTACACTTGATAAGAAATCACAAACAAGTAAAAAATGTTGGGGTTGACTACGGCGTCCTGTAAAGGATATGCAGCTAACTTAAACCATGTTTGACACGCCTGCTGCCAGACCCGGTCATGAGAATTCACTTTCAGTTTGTTCACGTCTGCTTCCATAGGTTTCCTATAACTGTATCCGGATTTACCAGTAAGACAAAAGGCGAATTACATTGTAAGATGACAGAGACTACGGTCGTCACTAGGAAGAAATAAATAAAATATTGTAATACGGATAAATGAGAATGTTCCTAAACAAGTGAATCGGTACAACTATCTCGGAACATTCGTAAAGTGCCTTGAAGAGATTAGAACTCTATGACAGTTTTCATTATTATAAAATGCTTGACATGTTATTGAACACACACACACACACACACACGCGCGCGCGCGCGCACGCACGCACGCACGCACGCACGCACACACACACACACACAAAACAAAGAAACAAACAAACAAACAAAAAAGATATTGCAGGATGCAACAGAAAACAGGCTAGCAAAATGTAGGCAAGAACAGAAGTGGGCAAACAATATATCGTTATCAAAATATTGGCGAACAGAAAGTTTGTAGAATCAGAATGAGACACATGCCATCATTTCAGCCAACTTTCATTGTGACGAGGGCACTTAACCTTATTGGAGTAACTCGTCAAGTATTCATCATTTTCGACGTACAACACTTCCACAGAGGTCGTTACTTAAAACCAATCACATCGTGCGTTGCTAAGGCGCTGTTCTTCAATTATAACCATGCTTATTCAAAAGTGGTCTTCCGCTAGCATGCACTTCATTCTTGTGTTTCTATCATGAAACCGCTACTTGTGAGTGTTGGATGTGCTTGCTGAATAATAGATATTGTGCAATATTTAGTTGGTTAGTGGTTATGAATGTTGGATATGGTCCTATCATAACTGAAGAAGAAGAAATGGAGGAAGACGGGGAAAGAAGAAGAAGATGAAGAAAAAGAAGTAGGGGGAGAAGAAATAGGAGAAGAAGGAGAAGAAGAAAACGTGGAGGAGGGGGGGGGGGACTCGCGAGAAAAGAAGTCGGAAAGGGTTCGATTAATAATAACACTAATAATAATAAGGAGGCTTGATGGTTCCGTTGCCCTGCTACTGAGTGAGTGCGTGGCGCGACACTGTGAGCTGTGAATTTCGTGTGAAATGCTTTTGAATCTGCCCGAGGTTTTTTGGAAGGTGACTGCATGTTCGGACCGATGGCAGATGGCTATGTCCCAGAGTTGACCGGTTTTTGCCTTATGCAGAAATGCGTGGCTGCTGGGCTTCTGGTTGACTGCCACTACCATCGACGATGAACTGTATTTCGTGGACTGTGTGGGTGAACATCTAGGAAACATCCAGATGGGAAAATGACTGCCGATTCCATCAGAAATGAACTGGGTGTTTTGTGGGGGACTATTGTGTTGACATTCTGGCGGCGGCATTATGCACAGTGTATCTGTGCAGGCTGTTGTTTGTCGAGACTCCTGTCTTTTTCACTTTTCACATTGGGCAGTGGGGAGCGTTTTGTGTGATATTTACTGGCACAGGAACGGAGCATAATGGGGACGACCCGTTGCTGTGAAGTTGGAACTGCGACTAACTAACTAACTAACTAATAATAATGATGTTAATGTATTATAATGTATGCACGTATATAGAGAATGCACAAGTCAACATACAAATTGAAAGCTATAGTTACCAACCGGGATTCGAACCTGTTACCTCCAAATGATGACAGCGCCTCGCTGCAGGAACAAGTATACTTCGACGTATGACCAACTAGACACCTCTAATATATGGTGTTTTCAATGTAGCCAGGTCTTTCATCTACATGAACCCACAACTATAGAATATCGACAAAATTCGTATCTAACCATTGAAACAGCGCCATAGGTCTCATAATTTTACAAACACTATAACAAACAGTTTGTATGTTTTCTAGTGCGTCCTCTGCTGTTTACTTTTTTCTTCTACTTCTATGATCGTCAAACAATCCGTGTGGTTTTATTTATGATTTGTTTTTATAGTCCATGCCGTGTGGCGTTGGTGACCATGTCAGTCTTCAACCTTCTGTCTCGTGTACTGCCAATCTTCTTATAGTCCATGCGTGTCGTATTGGTGATCATATCTGTCTACAACCTTCTGTTTCGTGTGCAGCCACTCTTTTCTGATACTAGTGTCCCTCCATCCTTTGTGAGTGTCGTGTGTGTAAAGAATGAATGTCGTAGTAGTTATTTGTTCTTCTTTACCACTTTAGTGTCGTCCCTGGAGTGAGGGGAATCAACACCCACATTTGTTTTAATTCAATATCTCTATCCTGGAGATATCCAGCAGACTCCGTCCACAACACTCCTTCAATCTGAAGACACCTTCTTCTCACTCTTACTCACCCCTGGATCATGCCCCCTCTCATTCTTCCCCAACATAACATACTTGACAACTCTAGCTTCAACAAATAAAAACAAGAAATTTATTAAAGCAAAGAGTATATGTAGGAGAAGTGTGTGTGTGTGTGTGTGTGTGTGTGTGTGTGTGTGTGTGTGTGTAAAGTTTAGAATGTGTGACGTATATTCTAAAGTGTATATAGACTCAGAGCAGTGTTCAGGAGTATAGTCATTCTCATCACTGTGCTGAGAAAACACTAGCACCATGTATTCCAGACAAGCAACCTCACCAAGGTGATGCTCCTCCGGTCACGTGAAAACTTCCTCCGTTGACTCTTGAACCACTAGGATGCTTGGACACCCATGACAAACACTGTCTAATGAGAGTCTTCAATCTGCTTAACACTATGAATTTCCTCTGTTATTTAAATGATTGTTATCAGAGAATTCTAAGACTATTTTCACTGTTACTCGGGAAATCTTAATGTATCTAGTGTCACTGGTTTTAAAGATTCCCCATATTAACACCACACTCTGAATGTTCTAGGTATCAGTATAAATTTTGTATGAATGTTCCTGGTATCAGTAGTGTATATCTACAATGTTCTGACTGTTCAGTGATACAACTATCACTTGCTAAACATAAATCTCATCAGCATGTCCTGCTCAGCAGAAGCTCGGTTCCCGCAAACCAACTTGGGTATAAGCCCAATGTAGCGGCCTCTCAGCAACTTCTGTCTTCAAATTCTGAGCCATCATCTTCTAAATTGTGTTAGCTTCACTGTTGAAAATCATAGCACACATACGTGGACCTGTAAATGGAACCTGTAGAATAGAGAATACTATGGTGAGAGCAACTCAGTCCTGGCCGGAATTAGGTGAGTGTAGGCCAATAGCAGCACTCAGATCTATAACAGAGATCCGATCTCTGTCATACGGCCAAATAACTCATCATATGATCTGAGACATGGCAACACCAGAAAGGAGTAAAGGAACGGGTAGAAACCCAGCAGATGCCCTACTGGAAGATCCTACCATTTCACATTCCTCTCCTCCCTCTCAACCATCCTTAATCTCTCTAATTATTACTCCACTACATTGTCCTCAACTCCCTGAGTAAAATGATATATCACACAAGCTAGTTGAAGCCACACAATAGAATACTAGTGCCGACGCTCCTATGACACTTTCTAGCACCACACTTATAGAACATTCTATCACTAATCATAATACATTATATCACCGCACCTATAATACATTATATCAGCGCACCTATAATACATTATATCACCGCACAGTACTGTACTCTATTCCTAATCATACTCTAAGTTAGATATGATTAATAGCCAACCATATGCCTATTCCGGTTGCTAATCGAAACTAGGCAATCACAGACTGGATCTATGTCCGCCGATAACTATCAACAATTTGACACCCTAGTTTCTTTCATTGAGCACAACACGGAAAACTGCACCGATCTTTCCCACTTCAGAAATCTTGATCGACTAACTCCACTTGTTTACCGCAACGCTTTTTTATATTGGGCTGGAGTGACGTCACCAAAACATCTAGACGCTGATCCGTCCAGAATCTGGTTTCCTCCTCCTGTTCTAGACTAACTGGAGTCAATCCGCCGTCCAGTTCACTTTCATCTGGGGAATTCTTTGTCTCATACAACAAAGATCCTGGCTGTCTGTGAGCCAGAGACCTTCTCTCCACATCACAGACTCCATCCGACTTCTAGTCAGACATTCCGTCTATCACTTCAAAGGCCGACTCCCGCCTTGCAGACAGATGACGCCGTTGTTCGTCTCGAGCAACAATTTGTTAACAAAATGCCGACCGGTGTAGACATTGTAACGCGACGTATTTGTTTCTCGAACAATCCACATCATACAGAAATGCCGACCGTAGGCAGGCAGTTTGACGCGACGTATTTTTCTCATTTCATACAACATCAAAAGGTTGCTTGTTTTTGCAGACTAATGTCGGGTCTTGTTTGTCATTGATCGAACATCAATTTTATTTTCGTGACAGTGAGGGTAATCGGTCGACTAACTAGTCTAATAATGAGCTCAATGTCTTTTGTCGTATGTCGAAGTTCACTTTAATACTGGCAGTGTTTACTCAATGATGATAATAAGTGTTACTCCACATATAGATAGGTAGGAGAATGGTTACAAATTACTATCGCAGTGCAGCAAGGTTGCCTATTATTATTCAACCAATTTAGTAATCTTAGGTGGGGGAGGAGGGATATGAAACCCTTTTATATGTCACAAAGTTACAACAATGGGCACTGTCGAATCTGTGTCATGCAGATGGCAGCTTATTTGAACCAAAGTCGGGGATATAAGAGTTGAGTCAAGAGACGAAATCACAGCATCCCCACACACGCTCCGTCCTTATCTGCAACAGCCAGTGAAGAATACCAATACTAATGGTACCAGCAGCATGATTATGTGCAACAGCTAGCGAGGAGTCCCAATGGTAACAGTACCAGCAGCAGTCTGATAATATGTTCGTCTGGCATTTGCTTGGAGTACTGAGTGTTGGCCAGATCCTCTGGTCACTTCCTGCAGCACCATTCTCTCCAGACCGTGATAATCTACCCTTTCTTCTGCACTAATACACACGACTACAAAAGCCCTACAACATCTGCATTATCATACACCCATACTCCACTAACTGGTGCAGACCCGGCCAAACTGTCTGCTGTTCGTTTCCCACCGCACCAGCATGTCCTGTGGAAGACATCCAACAGATACTCTCTATTTTTGATTGTTGTATTGAGGCCTGCCACTCTGTCAGAAGCATTCCTCTTTTCACCTTTCTCATGATACTTTGTGCGCACGTTATAATCACGACATCGATCTAGAAATGTTTGGTAACCAGTAGCCATTGCCCACCCCCCCCCCCCTACTCACACATATACACACACACTCACATACACCCACCCACGCACACACACACACACACACACACACACACACACACACACACCACGCGCGCGTGTATGCGGGATTACTAACTGCATCTGTAACCCGTTTACCACGGAGCCGGCATATATACAGTATCGAACTTAAAATTTATAGTAGCCACTGTCCTTTTTCCCCCGCATATCATTTACAGGACATTTCAGTCAACACCAGCATTTTTCAGCTGCTGTTGATATCTTATCAAGTTTTACGTTCAGTAGTTTGCCATTGCTTTCTGAATGACCGGTTCACATACCTCTGTAAGTAACCAGCGCGACGCGATCCGCTGTCGAATCTCGCGCAGCTGTAACCACTGTCCAACAGATATATAATATCGACCTTGAAACTGTTGGTAACCACAGCCCAACAGAGATGTTGTATCGATCTTGAAATGTTTGATAGCCACATATATAGTATCGATCTTGAAATATTTGGTACCCATATATATATATGTAGTATCGATCTTGAAATATCTGGTAGCCACAGATATATAGTATCGATCTTGAATTATCTGGTAACCACTACTCTGCAGAAATGTAGTATCGATCTTGCAATTGGCGCAAGAATGCAGACACCGGTAATATATGCAAATGTCACCTGACCTGGCTGGCGAAACTCATACAAAGACTTAGCCATTGGAGATATCTCATTAAGCCGACTATAGGGCAACTAAATCCACGGGCATTGATCGACTTTCATTCAAGTAGGATAGAGAGAGGTGGGAAGCAAAGGTCAGTCTAGGAGAGTCCCAAATCAGAATCGATTTTTCGGTAGTCGGAGATTGACTTCTTTTCTTTGACTTTCTGTTCAATGCTGCTGATTTTAGTGCCATGTTTGTATCCTTTGTATGGTTTGTGTGGCTAGTATTGTTTGTATGGTTTGTTTCGTTTGTAAGGTTAGCGTTGTTTGCAAGATTTGTATTGGTTGTGTGGTTTCTGTGGTTTGTAAAGAATTACTTTCATTGACCAATGTGTCGATATTTTCTTCTATAGATCACATAAGTGGAATGTGAGGACAGTGCACGAACTCGCTTGCATCACCGAGTATTCAAATTTGTGTATAACAGAATCAAACATGGTGCCTGCAGAGATATCAACAGTAACTAAACTTGTATCTAACTTTACATGTTTAACTGTCAGGTTGAGACGATGACGGCCACGACGACCACGACCACGACAACGACGAAGAAGAAGAAGAAGAAGAAGGAGGAGGAGGAGGAGAAGATGAAGAAGAAGAAGAAGGAGGAGGAGGAGGAGGAGGAGATGAAGAAGAAGAAGAAGAAGAAGAAGAAGAAGAAGAAGAAGAAGGAGGAGGAGGAGGAGGAGGAGATGAAGAAGAAGAAGAAGACGAAGAAGAAGAAGGAGGAGGAGGAGATGAAGAAGAAGAAGAAGGAGGAGGAGGAGATGAAGAAGAAGAAGAAGAAGAAGAAGAAGAAGAAGAAGAAGAAGAAGAAGAAGAAGAAGGAGAAGAAGAAGAAGAAGGAGGAGGAGGAGGAGGAGGAGATAAAGAAGAAGAAGAAGAAGAAGAAGAAGAAGAAGAAGAAGAAGAAGGAGGAGGAGGGGGAGGAGGAGGAGAAGAAGAAGAAGAAGAAGAAGAAGAAGAAGAAGAAGAAGAAGATACCACATTAAGTATTACTCAAGTGAGAGTTTGAGTATAACCTGAATGTAGGTCTACTCTAGGACACAGCATCAAGTTTCTTGACGTGACACACTCAGTATGAGACAACTGTGGCAGAAACTAAAAACGAGCTGTTGACAAAAGTCGACAGTGTCATCTGCACGTAGGCTGTACTGTATCCGAGGTAGTTAGTGAATTTATTCATCCCGCCATTTATTAACACTTCATGGATAGGAGATGGATAGCTACCAACTTCTGTGATAATTGTGGCTGGTTCGAATCCTTTTTACGATGAATGAAATCGGCACACATGTCTCGGATGGCCACAATTTTTATAGAGATAATTTGACCTACTTCATTAGCGCGGACAGTTCTTTTACAGACAAAGTGGCATACATATCTAGGAAGGACACAGTTTTATAGTCAACTTTGCACATTTACCCATCATCATCATCAAGGGTCATGCCGGTTGACGTAGGCGTTCATGACTCTCCACAGATCTCGGTCTTTGTTTTTGTGGATCAACTCCGCTGTAGATATTCCTCCATGCCACCATCGCAATCCATCCAGCATCATTTCTCTTGGTCTGCCTCTGCCTCTCTTTCCTTCGATCTTTCCAGTTGTTACGATGTTCTCCAATGCCTCTCTTCTCATCACATGACCAAAAAAGCTGTTTGCCTCTTTCTTATTGTTGTATATAATTTACCTAGGGATGACAATTTTAGTAAAGAACCACCTTTCCACATTTCTCTATAGATGACAATTTGTCAATAGAACCAATTTTGCATGTATGCCTAAAGATGATAATTTTTCTATAGAACTAACTTTACACATTCTCCTAGACACGACAATTTTTGTACAGAACCAACTTTACACATTTTCCTAGACACGACAGTTTTTGTACAGAACCCACACAGAAAACAAATCATTAGGAAAGTCATCATTAGAACCAACCTCTCCTGCCCACTGCGCTGGAATTTGTTGACAATGAAACATTTAAAGCCTGTAGAGGAGTCACGACCAAACCAGGCCTACACCAAGTTAGTCGGATGTGCTGTGCTGAATCATGATCTGGATACATCCTAATATGACTCTCCATCGATGCAAAGTTCAAATACCAAATGTGTATACATCACTGGCTTAAGAGCTTTGAGAGGGGAAGGAGAACCCTGTAACACAGCCCCCGTGTAAGTGCTTCTTTGGTACCATGTCGGGGAAGGGTCTCTACACCAACCTCGCTCCGACGGGTGCAAGTCTCTTCCAGGGCTCAAATCCTGATAGTGTGTCATCTCGTCTCATCGTCTCATTTAATCTTATCATCTCTTTTAATCTAATCTAATAATAATCTCATCTCATCTCAGCATCTCACCATCTTATCTCATCTCATTTAATCTCATCATCTCTTTTTTTTCCTCATCTAATAATCATCTTATCATTTCATATAATAACCATCTCATCTCATCATTTTATCTCACCATCTTATCTCACGTCATCATCTTATCTCACAATTTTATCTCACATCTTCATCTCATCGTCGCTTCTCATTATTTCATCTCATCATATCATCTCATCTAATCTCATCTCATCATCCCACCATCTCATCATCTTATCTTACATCTCATCTTATCTCACCATCTGATCTCATAATCTTCATCTCATCGTCACTTCTCATTATCTCATCTCATCATCTCACATCATCAGCTCATCTCATCTCATCTTAATCCTCTTGTACTTTGCGGCGTCCAGGTGAAGCATAAACAGCGGAAGAGTGCCCGTTTATAGACTATTCCCTCTGTCCATAGTCTACATGGTCGGCCTCTCCTTCTGGTTCCATTTGGCCTGTACATCATTGCTTGTTGTGGTATACTGTCAGCTGGTAGCCTAGCTATGTGGCCGAACCATTTAACTTGCTATTTTCTAATGAAATCTAGCGCTGCTATAACCCCATATTTTAGTCCCGATTTCATCATTTCTTATTTTCTTTCTTCTTGATACGTTGAGTATTCTTCTAAGAAGTCCCATTCCGTTGCTGTAATTGTTCTTTCCTCTGTTTCTGTCACTGTCCAGGTTTGGTATTAATAGCATAGAGTTTGTAGACAGATTGTGCTGTAGATTTGTTTTTTAATATCAGGGTCATAACACTGCCATTGTAAAACAGAAGAGAAGCTGCAACCAAATCGGAAATTAAACACAAAACTAAACATTTTTTATAGATGAAGGGCATTAAAGAAAGGTCATATAAAAACAGATCGAGGCAGTTTGGAAACATAATGCCACCAAGGCAGTGAGAGCGTGACCTAGGGGATAACAGGATTGGTGTCACTGGGGGTAGGTTCAACGGATTTCATTTCATTGTCTATCCTGTCTCACCTCTTATATAAGGGTCTTCGCCTGATTAACATTTACTCCCTTCTTATATTACAATCTTCTTGTTCTAAGCCCCGTTCATCCCCGAACCTAGATAGTATGTCCGCTTGATGGTACGTTCACAAGCTGTCTTTTGTCTCCAAGGTGAGACTAGGTCAGCAGTTGACTTGCGATACCGTAGTTGAGGGGCGATTGTGACGCGGATAACTAGTTTGGTGATGAAGTGCCATGGGATAATTAATAGTCTTAAGCGACCTCCTGTAACTACTATGTGCTTATACACAGTAACTTTCCTTACGCAACACCTTTAACGTGATATATAATACAACATATCTGCTACCATATTAACAACTTTTAGGTCATCATTATGACAAAACCTCCTTACTTCCCATTTCCGACATCCATCTTTCTTGAGTCCAACACTATTGTTTAGTTTGGCACTGTATCTGTTAAGTATGTAGAAACTGACGAACCAATGAACTTTATTTTTATCGAGTCATACACTGGGCACGCAGGCCTTGATGACATTTAGCCCTTTTCCAATAACTCACCATTCGCACATTAATTATACGTTATGTATTATGCATGTTACATTCACAAACAATAAGACATAGTAAAATGAATGCTCTGCACTAAGTGTTATCACATACGGCTCCGTCTCTTTCTGCAGAGCGGCCTCTGGAAAACGTGGCACAGAGCACGAACTCCGTAGCCCAATCACCGACCTCCAGTTGACACTGTCATCTATTGCCTATAGTACCATGCAGTGTAAGACAGGGAAGTTCTTGAACCTGAGAAATAAAGGCCGCCTGGCTAGTGCAGTAGCCACGAAGTGTACAGGTTAGGGCCTTCTTTTTGCGATTGACAGAAAAAAACAACTCCATACTTTACCGAGGATTCGAACCCGGGTCTCCCGAAGGAGAGCCCGATATTCTTGATGAGATGATATGATGAGATGATGAGATGAAGATGATGAGATGAGATGATTATTATATGAGATGATTAGATGAGGTTATGATTAGATGAGAAGAAAAGAGAAGATGAGATGATGAGATGAGACGATATGAGATATGGTTGCCTATAAAAACTTGCACTCATGCAATAAAAACGAACTCACACCCATCGGAGTTGTAGGCAGGCAGCTTGACCACTTGGCTACGGAGACCATCACATACACCTTTACACAACTTGAGCCTGCTCAGTATATTGTGCTAGTGCATATATCTTATAGAGCAATTGGCATTCTATGGCTGATGTGGCCCAATATATCGCCGTAACCTTTGCTTCTGGGGACAATTTCTGATTACTATGGTAGGCGCTGTTCTTTTTGTATTCGTTATACAAGGTGTTTGTAAAGTCTCACTACACTTTGTATGTACACCACATTTTAAAAATTCGTTCTTCCGTTGATAACACCATTCTGTTTGGAGTGCAAAGAGTTACTCTAGCAGACGACAGCCATTCGCGACATATTGCTTCATGATGGACTGTGGAGTACATTTTTTGATGACATCGTGTACTTCATTTTTCAAATTTGTTCTACATACAAAGTGGAGCGAGACTTTACAAACACCCGGTATATTGTGCATTACTTATCTGTAGTTGTAATACTCTAGTTTTCCATCTGTTCTTTTGTTCCTCGATGAAGACTTTCGACGTGATAATGATATTGGCATGCATATATGCGCGTATTTTCTTTCGTTGACATTCCAGAATGTTGTGTGTGTGTTTTTTATTTCGTTCGCTCGCTTTGAATGCGAACGGTCCACGTTGGATTGATTTTTGCATGTGGGATAGCTTTCCCTATTACCAGTGTCCCTTGCCATTAGGCGAACCCGCTTCGATTTCTGAAGGACTTGTAATTTGCGTCGCCAAGTCATCATTTTCGTCCAACTGACCGGAGTACGGGTTAAACCTCGCCATAAGCACACAGGAAGGAGAGTTGGGTGGATGTGTAGGCAGATACACGAACATAAACGTAGACAAGAGGAGAGTTGGGCGGATGGGTAGACAGATACACGAACATAAACGTAGACAAGAGGCGAGTTGGATGGATGTGTAGGCAGATACACGAACAAAAACGTAGAAAAGTGGATAGTTGGATGGATGTGTAGGCAGATACACGAACATAAACACAGACAAGAGGAGAGTTGGGTGTCTGTGTAGGCAGGTACACGAACATAAATGTAGTCAAGATGAGAGTTGTGCGGATGTGTAGGCAGATACACGAACATAAACGTAGACAATAGGAGAGTTGGGTGGATGTGTAGGCAGATACACGAACATAAACGTAGACAGGAGGAGAGTTGGGCGGATAAGTAGGCAGTTACACCAACATAAACGTAGACAAGAGGAGAGTTGGGTGGATGTGTAAATCATCCTCATCATGTGTCATGTTGATAAGAGTGGCTGGTCATGTTTCGCAATCTCATAGTCGTGGATCTGTTCTGTGTTCTTGTCTCGATTACGCCATATGGCCGAGCCATGTAGATATGTACCTCTCTGACTTCCCCTTGTTCTTTTCTCCTCAGTATTGCTAGTTGTCATCAAGTTCTCTAGTTTATTTCTTTTTATAACGGGCCCACACACATCTTCACGGTCTACGTCTAATTTCTCTAATCAGCTTACGGTTTTCATTTGTTTCTTGTAGGGCTTGCTTATTGATTTTTATGTCTGTGGGTGTGCAGATAGCTAGTAATGTTTACAGATTCACGAGTTCGTTTACTGGCTGGCGAACAGAGGAATGGAAGGGTACATAGCTAGATATCTTTCATCATCATCATCATCATCATCATCATCATCATCATCATCATCATCATCATCATCATCATCATCATCATCATCATCATCATCATCATCATCATCATCATCATCATCATCATCGTCGTCGTCGTCATCATCATCATCATCATCATCATCATCATAATCATTATTATCATCAATATCATTATCATCATTATCGTCATGTGCCCTGTTAGTGCCGTAGGTGTTCTTGTGTCTCCACAGATCTCTATCTTTGTTACTCCGTTAATGGTATCCCTCCATCTAAGTTCATCCAGTGCCATTTCTCTAGGTCTGTCACTGCCTCTTCTACCCTGATATTTCCAGTTGTCACGATTTGTTTCCCCAATTCCTCTCTACTCATTAGCCTGCTCTGTGGCGAAGTGGTTATGAATGCAATTTGTAATCCCGCACACCGCGTTCGAAGCACAGCTGCAAGCGATTTGGCAGTATACCGCCTTGAGTTGGTTTTCATATAAAGGTGTGAATGCCGGTCGTTCATAAAGCAATGGTAAATTACTGCACGTAAACTTGCCAAGAAATCACAAACAGCCAAAAATTGCTGGGGTTTACTGCGATGTGCTGTAAAGGGTACGCAACTAACTAATTAATACAATTAGAAAATCGAAGGGGCGTCCCTGAGATGTGGATATACAGAAGAATATGTCGTATTTCATGGAAACACAAAACAATTAGATACAGAGGTTCTAGAAAAACTGGGAATGATAAGAAAGTTGATGGAGAAAAAAATAACAAAAATAAAGTGGCAATTGTAATATGTCGGCCACGTTAATAGATATAACACTCTTATAAAAAACCATACTGGAGAGTAAGGTTGAAAGCAAGCGAGCAAGAGGTAGACAACGATACAAGTGGAAAGAAAACACCAACAGATGGACGAACAGCAATCTGGCAGAATGTACAAACAATGCGTGAGACCTCCTGTTTACGTTTTCATATTTAAATGTTTTAATGTTTAACATATTCTAATTTCATGTTTTTCTTTAGATCTGTTTGTGTTGTTCCTGTCGAAGACCACTTAGATCTAAACGTCAATTCGTTGTTTTGTGGTTGAACTTATGTTTATGTTAGCTTTACGCTGTTATTATCGTTGTTATGTTTACACTGTGATTTCAGTTTGCCGGATTTGCGTTCATTGTAAAGTATGTACACCGTGATTGTGTTTACTGGGAAGAGTATGGAGAAAACCTAAATAAAAAATACAAGGAGGCAACTAGAAACTTCTACAAAAAGATATGTGCAATGCGAACCAGAGGAGAACCCTTTGACCCAACTGAAATAATTAACAGCGAATATGGAGAACCAATAAGTGAACAAAAACAAATCCTAATAAGGAAGAAGCAGTATTTCGGAAAAAAAAAAACTTCTCAACATCCCATCAGATGTCACAGGAATTCAAGAGACCTACACAGATGTCACCGAAGAACTAGAACCAGACATACTAAAAGAATAAATTATAGAAGCCATCAGATTAGCCCCATTGAACAAATCACCGGGACAGGATGAAATACCAAATGAACTAATTAAAGCAGCAAGTTAAGTAGGAACAGCTTGGCTACATAGACTATTCAACCATGTTTGGGTAGAACAACAGACACCACGAGACTGGGGAAACGACATAATTATCCCAATTTGGAAAAACAAAGGCAGCAAAAGAGACTGCACCCAATACAGAGGCATTTCACTGTTGAGTCATACTGGGAAAATATTTTGCAAAATTCTTGAAAAAAGATTACGAACTACTTTAGAACCCCTGCTAAGCGGAACACAACTTGGATTTAGGAAACACAAAGGATGCACAGATGCCATTTTTTTCTCTTAGACAACTTATAGAAAAATCAATCGAATTCAATGAAACACTCTACTTAGCCTTTGTCGACCAAGGAAATGCATTCGATAGAGTAGATAGAAACAAGCTGTGGGAAATCCTTAAACAATATGGAGTGAGTATACATCTAACAAACCTATGTAGACGTTTATACAACAACAGCGAATGCATAGTGAGAGCAACTGGAGGACACTCAGAACCCTTCACCATAAGATCTGGAGTACGACAAGGTTGTGTCCTGTCTCCTCTCTTGCTCATAACATATACAGACAACATATGTAAAGAAACCAGCCAAACAGAGACAGCAAGAATACCGCATGACGAGTACACAGAAAAAGAAGCATCTGCAAATCTAACCATTAGAGAACTCCTGTTTGCGGAAGACCAATCACTAATAGCAAAATCAGAAGCTGAATTACAAGACTATATGAATAGTCTAAACGAAATGTGTAGGGAACATGACATGAAAATTAGCACAAGCAAAACAGAGGTAATTACTATAACTAAAGAAGAACAAACAACAACAATTTACCTAAACGAACATCCCTTGAAACAAGTAAAGAGTTTCAAGTACGTAGGGAAGTATAATATCATCAAATGGCAGATCAGAAGACGAGATCGAAAATAGGTGCAATAAGGCAAACCAACTCATTGGACAAATGGCACCAATACTAAAGAACAAACATGTATCAATAACTACTAAGAAAGCACTTTACAACACAATCTTCCTACCAACTCTATGTTACCAATGCCAAACCTGGACAATGACAGAAAAAGAGAAAAGAAAAATCACACCAACAGAAATGAGATTCCTGAGAAGAATACTCAATGTATCAAGAAGAGATAAGATCAGAAATAAAGAAATCAGGACTAAAGTGGGGGTCACAGCAGCACTAGATTTTATTAGAAAGCAGCAAGTCAAATGGTTTGGCCATGCAAGTAGGTTACCAGTCAACAGCATACCACAACAAGCAATGATGTACAGACCAGATGGAAACAGAGGAAGAGGCCGACCACGTAAACGTTGGACGGAGGGAATAGCAGAGTCCATGGGAATATCGATATATGAAGCCCATAATCGGGCACTCTCACTATGTTTATACTTCACCTCGACACCGCAAGGCACAAGAGGAACATGATGACATGAGATGAGATGAGATGAGAGGAGATGAGATGAGATCAGATGAGATCAGATGAGACATTCCCACAGGAGAGCCACATACCTAGCTGTTTTCATGTTGTATTCCACGTGTGATATGACCAGTATCATGCTACCTGTCTTTACTTCTAATGATATTTTCTGGTACCCAGTTTGTCTGGATCATCCTGGAAGTCGGTCAAATTTTAAAAAAAATGCCACGATGCAAATTCGATCCCCCGATTTGCAGGTGAGCCGTATAGCCACTACGTTACCGAAGCTTTCGCTACACGTGGAATTGCATATGCGCTATTTTCTTCTGTCGCTCAGTTGAAATATATATATATCTGCAATATTGCCTCTTGTATGAAATTTACTGTCTCTGTTAAGACACTCAGTGGTCCATAGAGTTTCTGCTTCTTCTGCTTTCGTTCGATTGACGTATTTGCGTGACATCCTGATTTCTGTGGTGCGCCTCCTGGTTGGTTGCCTCTGTCTTAAGCACCTTTGCTTTGTTAGATTCGACTGTGGTTTCACTCGAGGTTAGATATGTATGCATGTATACACGTGTCTGCGCATGTATGTACGTGCATACATATCTAGAACAGTCTGGTTTTACGGCGCCACAGACTCGCAATGGCCACCTTCTCCTGTTAGTTAAAACAGTTCCGTCACGAAAAGGTCAGAAGTTTGACTTTTTCTGCCAGAGAAGATGAACACACAAGCCATGGGGGTAGTTTGTAAGGTTGGGCACTTACCCGAACTCTGCTGCCCAGGCTGTAACAGCACTTTGTAACCGTCCACATAATTTATCTTCCACTGTTATCGACGCCATGAATCCAGGATATGTCATCATTATCATCATCATCTTCTTCCGCATTTGCCGTCAAGCGTCGTGGGGAGTAATAATTGGCGTTTCAGCGCCCGATGGGTGGCACTGGATAGTGTCATTCCATATGATTGGACACTGTCTTAATGTCGTCAATCCATTTTCTTCTCGGGCGTCCTCTTGCTCTCGTCGCAGATGATCTTTGATGTAATGCCAGTGATGGTAGTTGTGTTGCATTCTAATGCATTCACTGTCTGTCTGATATCATTTCTTACTCGGTCTCAGATTGTTAAATTGGCAGCTCTCCTCGGGTGTATCATCTCACAGGTGTTGATTTTGCGTAAGTGTGGTTTGGATAATGTCCAAGTTTGAGATTGGTAGCATATGGTTGGTGTCAATATGCTGTTTATTATCTGTCGTTTTGCTGACATGGGCATATTTGGATGATTCAGTATTGGTGTTAGTTGATACATAAGGAATTTGTAACTAAGGGAAATAACCATTAGTTTTATTGCAACCATACGTAACATTCGCGGTTGCAGAACCTTGCTTCGCTCTATTCTCTGGACTCAGAATTTCAAATAATGTGTTCCCCTGGTGAATTTAATTAAACACAGAAAGCACATAACACGATGCAAAACATTCGAGATGCTGCGAAATATACCAGGCAAAAAATCATGCAACATATTATTTGTGACTTCTGTCTTTTAAGTCTGACAGCATGAAGTGACAGCTTTTGACCTCCTATGGGCAGTAATATCTTTCGAATTAATATCCAAAATGGAGGTCTGCATGACCGAAATGATAAAGCGCTCGCTTTTAAACTTCCTGTGTGCTGATACCGAGGTAGTCGTTTCAACCCTTAGGCCAGTTTGTTGGACTAAAATGTTGGCTTCTCGTCCTTGAGGTAGGGAGTAATATTACAAGTACCTTATAAGTCGGAGTGGGTTCGCCTGATTAGGAGGGACACTGGTAATAGGGAAAGCTAAATATGTATATATTCCTGTAGAGTTTATCATCTAATTGTCATGTAATTGTATCGGTGATGTGTGTTTGTTATGTGTGAGCTGACGAAGGCATTGGCTGCAACGTCCAGTTTGTTACTTGTGACTGTGTTCTTAAAAAGTCGCTCAAAAGTGTTCAGCAGACCGGTGTAGGGAATGACCTGACTATCCCTTCATCAGAGCACCGGAAGTTTTCTCGTGTTTGCTCAATTCTTAACCCTTTGAAAATAAAGTTCGTTTGTTCGTTTGTTCGTTCGTTCGTTCATTCGTTCGTTCGTTCTCTAATCACTGTACGGTTTCCATTGTTTTCTTAGGACTTGGCCATTAGTTTTTCTGTTTGTCCATGGTATTCTTTGCATTCTCCTTAGAAACCACATTTTCACTACCATTAGATGTTTTTCAGTTTGTCTGCTCATTGTCCACCTTTCACATCCCTCACGTTCTAGTGAAGCTAAGTGATTCTGCCTCTCTCTCTCTCTCTCTCTCTCTCTCTCTCTCTCTCTCTCTCTCTCTCTCTCTCTCTCTCTCTCTCTCTCTCTCTCTCTCTCTCGTGTGTGTGTGTGTGACTCATTCCCATATAAGTAAATCCTTTAATCTGTGTAAGTGCCCTAAGTTAATACCATTAATCCATACATTAATTGATTGCTGAATTATTCATCCCAATGATCAAGTTGCTGCCGCCCTCCATGGCTAAGGCCTTACGGACGCGATTTGTAAGCCCACCTACCCGCGTTCGAAACACAGCTGCGACAGATTTGGCAGCAGACCCCGTTGCGCTGGGTTTTAACGAGTTGGTATGGGAGCCGGTCGTTCAGAAAGCAATGACAAACTAATGAACGTTAACTTTCCAAGACATCAACAACATCAGTAAAATGCTGATGTTGACAGCAATGGCCTGTAAAAATGGATATGCACACACATAAAAATCAAGTTACCAAGTTACTGACGAAAATAATGTTTAATCTGTGTGTTACTGATTAAAATATAACAATTTACTAATTTTCTTATGACAATATAACAGTTATATAGTAACAACTACTTACTGACTTTTCATGGTTACAGATTATAATACAATGATGGGATTAATGAATGCAGTATATATTGCAGAGTTACTGACTGTAATACAAGTAAATTAACATTGAGCCCAACCCACTACTGGTAATGCTGATCGTATTCCGGTACGAACATAAGGTCTTGTCCATGTCAATTTGGAAGCACTAGACTCGAGTTTCGCTCTTCGTTTGAGATAACTCGTTCTGGTTAAAATTCCGGTGCCCTGATGAAGGCATAGTAAAATAATTCCCTACACCGGTCAGTTGAACTAGAACATTGACTTCTCGTTCACACATCAATGGCAAACTTATCATCATCATGTGGCATGCCGATAAGCGTGGGCGGTCATGTTTCGTTGTCTCACGCGATCACCACATTCGTGAATCAGCTCAGTGTTCATGTTTGGATTATGCCACGTGACCAAGTCATCGATGTATTTACTTCTCTGCCTCTCCCTTGTTCTCTTCTCCTCAGTCTTGACAATTGTCACCAAGTTCTGCGGTTTATTTCTTCTCACAACGTGAAAAAAAAAAAAAAAATTGTGACTGTCTACGCTAATTTCTCTAAGAAATAATGGGTAATTATCTCGAATGGCAACTAGCTAATAAACAGTTCCATATGTATGTTACGCCTTCCTTGGGTATTTATAATGGTCATGTTAAAAATTGCTTTAGTGAGCCATGTATTATTGGTTATTGTTTATTTTAATGCGCTTTAAAGCATATTGTTCTTTTGTTGTCTAAGATTAGCTTCATAAGTGATGTTGAATGAAATAATGTATGAGAAGAAAGAGAGAAGGGCAGAATGTAAGATGGGTCTGTTTGACCAATTCTTAACCCTTTGAAAATACAATTTGTTTATTCGTTCGATCGTTCTCTAATCAGTTTACGGTTTCCATTTGTTTCTTATGACTTGCTCATTAGTTTCTTATCTGTCCATGGTATTCTTTGCATTCTCCTCAGAAACTACATTTTCGCTACCATTAGATGTTTTTTTTTTCCAGCCTGATTGCTCATTGTCCAAGTTTCACACCCAAACAAAAGTACAAGTTCTATGTAACAGTTCAGCACTATTTTTCTCGTTGCAGTTGGCGTCGTTTTATTGCTCAGTATGCTCTCCATCTTGCAAAAGGCTACCTTCGCCATGGTATTCTTGTTATAATCTCTTCAAGGCATCTCCCATAAGATTTTATGACTGTTTCGAAAAAGTTGTGCGGATTCACTTAATGGCAAACTACTGAGCGTAAACTTGCCAAGAAAATCAACATCAGGTTGGGGTTCATCGCAACGTCCTGCAAAATACATACACCATTAAAGAACAAGTGACTGATATGCCAGCATATAGGTTATTAATATTAATAACAATTTGAGAAATGGCAGAACAAATGACTGACATGAAAACCCATGGGGTTATTAATATTAATAACAATTTGAGAAATGGCAGAACAAATGACTGACGTGAAAACCCATGGGGTTATCCGGGATGGTTAACCCGGTCAACAAATGCCCGCAGAAGTCGGATGTTTCGGCCTAACGGCGCAAGAACGCAGCTTTGCTGTAAACAGGCACAACGCAATCACATCCGAAAAAAAAAACTCTGGATGAACGAAGAAGAAGAAGAAATCTATGGGGTTATTAATATTAATAACAATTTGAGAAATGACAGAACAAATGACTGACATGAAAACCTATGGGGTTATTAATATTAATTGTTGTTTGTCCATCAAGAATGATGATGACCATTCATTTCATCCAGTGGGGTTGAAGGTATGGAGCCGTGGGTTCTAAGATGGCTGATAAGGCCTATTTTGGCTCGAAATGTTCTTTGACAATGTGGGCAAGGAATGCTTGACGTTTCCGGAGGGGGATTTCCTGCAGTGGTTTTTCTGTCCTGCCTTTTCTTCACAGCTCTTGCAGTCCTGGTTGCCTCACATATGACTGCACCCTTGCGTAATGATGCACGCCACGAATTTCGGTCTCTGGCTGCAGCCTCCCAGGTGTCATGATGAATTCCAAAAGCCTTCAGTGAAATTTTCAGAGTGTCTTTAAAGCGTTTCCTCTGGCCACCTTGGGAGCGTTTACCACAACGCAGTTCGCTGTAAAAAAATTCGTTTAGGGAGCCTGTGATCTGGCATGCGAGTCAAGTGACCAGCCCAGCGAATCTGATTCTTCATCAGTAGAGTGTGGATACTGGGCATGGGTGCTCTTTCTAGGACTTCAGTGTCTGGAATCTTGTCTTGCCATTTAATCTTCAGTAGCTTCCTTTGGCAGACTGTGTGGAAGTGGTTTAATTTCCTAGCGTGTCGCTGATAAACAGTCCAGGTTTCACAAGCATATAGCAGTGTGGATAATACAACTGCTTTGTAGACTTTTAGCTTTGTTTGCAGGCTTATTGCAGTTCTGTCCCATACATTCTTGTACAGTCTGCCAAAGGCCGCACTGGCCTTGGAGATTCTTGCATTCACTTCGTCATCAATTGTGGCAGCTTGTGACACAGTGCTGCCAAGATAGGTGAATTTGTCCACAACACTTAGTCTATGATCATTCACTTTGATATTCGGCACAGTGTGATTATTCCCTGGAGCTGGCTGGTACATAACTACAGTCTTCTCCAAGTTGATATTGAGCCCAAAGTTGGCACAGGCATGTGAGAAAGCTGAAACATTATGTTGCATGTCCGCCTCTGAGTTGGCGTACAGAGCGCAATCATCAGCAAACAGGAGCTCTCTGACGGTGTCGCTGTTAATTTTGGTTTTAGCTTTCAGCCTTCTGAGATTGAATAACTTTCCATCCATACGGTAGTTGATGTCTATTCCAATGTCGTCGTTCTCGAAGGCATTCATCAGCATGGCTGCAAACATGAGGCTGAACAGTGTTGGTGCCAGGACACATCCTTGCTTCACTCCATTGGTGACGTTGGATGAAGAATGACTTGCGCGATGACTTGGATTAAAGTGAGGAAGAGTTGCGCAATTCGTCGACCTCACTCTCTCGCCTGAGTCCATCTGAATCCAGTGGCAAGGCAAGTCGAGACGACTGGAGACGAATACAGGTGCAGTGGATGACCAGGGCGCTCTACGTGCCTTGCCGTGCTCATTACGTTCCACAACGCTTTGCAGGTAAACGCCGTCTTGCCCGTTGAATCAGGAATGATTTCTTCCGCGCAGTCGGCCGAATCCTGTCTTCGCATGCTGGGTAGGCATACCCTAGTTTACCTCTTGGTTTGACACCAAATCGGATACCCATGCCTGGTTTAGCCAGCCTCTAGCAGCTGTTGCCAGGGGGGTGGCCGCTGTCGCATGCTGACAGCTACTAGGAGCCACAGGCACGAGCTGGGTGTTAGGCTTGGACCAGTGGGGGATGGGTCCTGAAAGGACATGAGAGTCATCCTTACCAAAGGTGCTACCAATGCCTGACACCCCGTACCCCCCCCCCCCCCCATTAATATTAATATTAATAACAATTTGAGAAATGACAGAACAAATGACTGACATGAAAACCTATGGGGTTATTAATATTAATAACAATTTCAGAAATCACAGAACAAGTGACAGATATTCCAGCCTGTGTGGTTAAGGTTAGTTGCATATCCTTAACAGGACGTCGCAGTCACCACCAAAATTTATTTCGTTTGTGATCTCTTGGTAAGTTTACTAGTAGTAGTTTGCCATTAGTATCTGCATTACCGGCACCAATACCATTTCGTAAAAATAAAAACCAACGTAAGGTGGTCAGCTGCCAAATATCCCATAGCTGTGTTTCTAACGCAGGGATACAGGATCACGAACGGCATCCGTAAATCCTTTGCCACGGAGCGGGCAGTCTCTGGGGTTATTAATGTTAATAACAATTTTAGAAATGACAGCATAATATAATCTCTTCATTGATTCTAATTAAATATGATTTATTTATTAACAGATTCAGTGCCAAGCAAAAATTTAGTTCGGAGCAAACAAGAATCAACAATAGATGGTGGAAAATGAGAACTAGAGAGCTAGTAACAGTTATGACTTAAAGTTGTTAATAATAATGCATTATTATAACACAAAGGCAACATTTCGTCGATATATAAGCAAATGGTTGATACGGGAAGTCGCTTAAGACGATTAATCATCCCATTGAATTTAATAGGTGTTACTGGTTGTAATATACTCTTAAAACAAAGGACATTTATTGATTGCAATATAAAATTTAACAGAGTTGCAAAATATAATGACTAGAAATTAATGATTGAAAGTTAAACAGGACTAGACCAGTGCTGGTTGTAGCATACACTCAACACTGTTTTTTTTTTTTTTAACTATACATAATAGGTAAAGTCACTACATTTTTATAAGCGTAACATTCACACAATAACTGTTTATACTTTAAGAACCAAATCATTTGTTACAGTATGAGAATTATAAAAAAAAAAAAAAAGACTGTTAAATTCATTCAAGAGACAACATTGCAATTATAGTTGTATTTCAAGCGATCGAAAGAATAAGAAGAAGATCACAATTGCTGTTAAAATAATAACAGAGTAATTAAACTATGTACACACAATCATGCAACAAAGCAATAGGTATTTCTATACGCCTTGAATTGTATTGGGCGTATGATGCTAGCCTCATATTTTGTACATACCAATCCACACTTAATGAGCGATGTGATCGTTATCACGTCGGTGGCCTTTATTTTCCATGACATTTGCTGGTGTCCATGTTAAGACTGGATGGACGGGAAAGCCCAGGTTAATTCATAAAGTAATAATCTGCCTCCTCGATGTGGAGAAGAGGTGACGGACGCAAATTAATAATCCCACATATCGCGTCGGAAACAGACGACCAAAATCTGTGTCTATTTACAATTTAATTTTAATCCAAGTTTTTCTCTGTGTGCAACAGCCTCACCTACTAAATGTTATAGATACTGCTCATTGTCTGAAGTCAATACTGTCGGAAACAGCTGCGGGAGATTTGGCAACAGACCGCCTTAAGTTAGTTATCATACTATGGTATGAGTGCCGGTCGCTCAGAAAGCAATGACAAACTACTAAACGTAAACTTGCCCAGGAATCACAAACAACCACAGCATTCTGGAGTTGACTACCACGTCCTGTAAAGGATATGTAATTAACATTTTAAAATATTCCTCGATGGAGATTCGAACACAAGAGTAACGAGTCTACAGGCAAACGTGCTGGCCAATGAACTACGACGAATTCCACATAACACTTTGATATGATTAAATATTGAGTTATAATTACAGATAATTAATTATTGTGTACATATAATTTTGAGCGCAGGAATATCGTTTTTTTTTTCTGTCACATAAGGAATAAATGCACTGCTTACTTTTCTTGTTATTTGGAGACAACCTGCTCTAATACCAGCATGTCTACGGTTTTCTAGTCTCGTTGTCTAATGTGTCCAGTGGTTTCTGATTCCTTCCTTTACTTCTATGAGTGCCAATCAATACAAGTGAAGGCGTTTCTCGTGATATAAGACTGAAAAGATTATTACTAAACAAGATGGCCGTTCGACAAATAAAGTGTTTTGAATACGTAGATCAATATAAAACTTGGTTCCAAATTGCTGTTATATCAGTGGGAGCAGAGTTGAGCTCCTAGCCTTTCAAAATACCCCCATGTCTTTTGTATTCATCACTTCTAGCAGCTATAGTCCAACTCGTGGCCTTCACATGGCGGAACAGCTTTAACTATCAGGAGAAAGAGCAAAGGCGAGTCTCTGGCGCCGTAAATTAGACTGCTCTAGATATGGATGTACGTACATACTTGCGCAGACACATGTGTACATACATTCGTACATATCTAAACTCAATAAGACTACAGTCTACTCTAGCAAAGCAAGCGCACGACAAAAATCAGGATGCCACGCAATCACCCCCAAGAGACAACATTGCAGTTATAGACAGATTGAAGGATCTTATGCAATTAGGTTATCATTTAAACGTGGTTAGCACGAAATCCCTTCATTTAAACAGAAGCTTGTCTTTAATAACCTGGGGTAGCGGTAATTTGTTTACCCTGGTCTCACGGCTGGGGGAAGCTCCTACAGCCATGGACACAGCCACGAAAGACAGATTAAACAGCGTTATTGAGTGCGTTGGAAAGTCATTCAGGAAATTAAGACACTCCACGTACTGCTTTCTTTCGACATACAGTCGCATTGCGTTCCTATCCGCCAATGCCGGAATATCAGAGCTGGTAAGGTAAAGATTGTTCATAAAATAGTCGGCCAGTGAAGCATTTCCAGCCATCAAAGCCGAACTAAGGGGTGAGAGCAAAGTGATATTGTTGAGTTCACTTGTCATTAAAAGTACATCTCGCGATGTAATATCCATTGGCGGTAACCCACAAGCAATGAGCTTTGGAATAATTCCAATGTGGCCACTGTGAATAATCTTGTGAAAGGCAGCAGCGCTTAAATAAGCTGGATTGGCGCCTTTGTCGAGTAAATAGTCCATGCAAGAGAAATGATCTTTTGTGAGGTCGAATCCAAGATCTGTGATGCTCAACAGATGTGTCAACGCTGTTTTCGTGTGATCCTTCTTGCTGACAGCGTTGATTTCTGCTCCGTGATCCAGCAATGTGGAGATTGTTGCCTTTAAGCAATTCTTGGCCGCCAGCATCAAAGGCGAGAGTCCGTCGTCGTTCTGCCAATCAACATCGCAACCTGACTGGATCAGATATATGGGGATCTCATCATCGGGCACGGGGAACTGGTTCAGAGAGTGTAGTAAAGCTGTGTTTCCTGTGGCATCTTTTATGTTTACATCTGCACCATGAGATATAAGTTCTTTGATTATAGTGAAGTTCCGAGAGCTAACAGCGTACATGAGAGCTGTTGAACCCCTATGGTTTTGTAAATTCAGCAGTTCTGTCTTATCTTTGGTACACTGCAGCAGAAATGAGATATTCTGGGAACAACCGTTAAGGGCAGCATGCATCAGAGCCGTGTTGCCTTCTTCGTCTGTGCCGCAAAGCTCGGCACCATGATCCAGCAGAAGCTGCAGCACAATATAACTCCCTTCTTTCAGAGATGCCACAATGAGCGGCGTTTCTCCGTCCCAGCTGGCGATATTTGCATGTGCCCCGTTGTCCAACAACACCTGAATCACCTTTTCCGCACAACAGTCATATTTATACCTTTCAATCAAAACTGTAATCAACGGGGTCTGACTTTTACAGCTAAGGCTGGTAACGTGGTTTACATCTACTCCTCTGTCGATAAGAAACTGCGCAACTTCTCCATTTTTCGATTCCGCTAAAGGAGTCACTCCAGGGAAAATTGTATCATTGATATCGACACCCGTATCAAGAATCTGACCTATAATTTCAAGATTCCCGCCTTTTACTGCAGAAATGAGTAATTCATTTTGAATTCGTGGATTGTCGTGGAAATATTTCATAATTTCATGATTATAATTGTCAAATAGAAAGTTCAAGTACTTGGGCACTTGCTGGTCCACTGCTATTTCTAGTGCTTGTTGCAAGTCCAGTTTTGCGCCATATTGAATGAGCAGCTTGGCACAATCCACGTGACCATAGCTTAAAGCAAAGTTCAATGCAGAATTAGGAAAGTCGTATCTGTTTGTGTCAGCTTTGTATGACAACAAGAGTTCAACGATTTTGTAAAAGCCAAACTTTGATGCTGTCACCAACGGATCTGTTAGTCTCCCATAGCAACGTTGGTTCCGAAGTGGTAAGCGTTTGTAAAGAAACTTGTCATCGTACCAACTGACATTCACGTCCGCTCCACATTTGAGTAACGCCTGGATCATCGCCATATCGATCTCTTTAAATTGTTTCTTCCCTTTAAAGAAATAGAATTTGAAAATCGTTGTGAAAACATCGTCGATGCATTTCTTCATGTCCGTGGTATGCAGAAACTCACAGTGTAACAAAATACCAAAGGATTTAATGTCCCGCTCTTCCATTGCAAGCTTCAATGGTGATGATCCAGTAATTTTGTGCTTTTTTAATAGTCTAAAAACGTTTCCAATCCCACATTTTTCAGCAATTTCTTGTGCATTTTCCCCCTTGCAGTTAACAGTCTCATCCAACAATTTCCAGTTTAAGAGACACTCACCGGCAATTTCCGAGTCCCCGGTTTCCTCCTTCCCAGAAATGTCTTCAGTGTGGAACTTAAAATATTCGTCCAGCAGTAAATTTACCGAATCAATGTCATTGGCTTCAACTGCTATCATTATGGCCGAGTACCCTTCTTTGTTTTGGTGGTTAATGTTTAGTCCAGCTTGTTTCAGAAGATATTTTGTCATTTCGCTTGATCCAGATGAACAAACAGACATAATCAAAGATGAATTGCCCACGTAATTACTAGCATTGATGTCAGCGTTGCAAGCAAGAAGAAACTTTGTTATTTCCATGAAAGTATTTTCTACAGCAATCAGCAACGGCGTGTTCCCGTTTGTGTCACGGCAGTTGACATTTGCTCCGCGTTGAACAAGAGTTTGGACTATAAATTTGTACCCACGTCGACAGGCTGCAGTAAGCGATTTGTTGAGCTCATCCTGCGAGATTTGATGCTTTCTTGCTAGAACTTGTATGGCCTGCTCGCGAGAACCCAGTTCGATGAGATCAAGCAGCAGATAGTTTTGCTTACACACGATCCTGGCTTCCATTGCATGTACTTATTTTACAATCACTAGGTTGTGTTTGTATCTGCTTATACCTCCAGGGATCACTCTGCGCTGAATCTTCTGTTGGATCAGGTGGAGAAAAAGGTGGAACCTTACTGAGAACTCGTATGTGGAGAGAATGATATGACGGGGGTCGGTAGGAGCTCTGGACGAATCTGAAAACAGAGGGAAGACCTGGAGAACTTTCAATCATATGGCAATTGGAACCATTAGCAGTACGACTCTTCGCTGGCTGTTGAACAAGGGGATGGAGCGCGTACGAGAATGTCCTGATTGCAGTGATGTCGTTTCTTAGCTCAGTTCAACTCAACTCTTCTTGAGATATTTACTGTTGTTGTTTGCCAACTTCAGTCCTAGAGTAAAGAAACAAAATACATTAACTATTTCAGTGGCAAACACAAAGTATGTAGTGAGCAAACATGTGCACAATCAAATGAGCAAGTATTATCGTGTAAATTTTCATTCGCTGTCAAATAAAAACTGTCATTTACTGCCTATATAGTACTTTGCAGTGTAGGACAGGGGGTCTTGAGCCTGAAGAGTTAATGCCACCTGGCTTGTACAGTCGCCGCGAACTGTTCAGGTTAGGGATTTTTCTTTTTTGCCACCAACGGAAATACATCCACAGCTTACCGAGAATTCGAACCCAGACCTCCCGAAGAAGAACACAGCACCCTCAGCCACTAGGCCGCTAATCTACATGAACTAAGAATAATTGTGAAAGATACCACGAAACAAAACAAACACGATGACCCTAGTGGCGATATATCGTCCTTCTGTCCAAAAAAAGTCAAGATGTCACATTTGGCGATATATTATCCTTCGCCACTGAATCAGTTAATCACGTGTATCTTTTTGTGAAGTGATAATAAATATTTCTGAAATCAGTTACGCAGACAACATATTTGTCCTCTTCAGACTTCTGTTCTCAAGCAGACACGGACGATCATGACTCTCAACACTGCTTTGTTATGTGATTTTTGTTGTTTGTTTTACGCTTGCTTGTTTTAAACTCAAGCGTAGTCCATACGCGTGCTACTTCCTCTAGTGCACTGGTAGTGCACTGGTAGTGCACCGGACTGACGTTTGCATAAGTGTTAACTGTTAGCTTTCACTACAACCAGTTTGCCTCGCGATCAGTCGAAGCCAGTCCGACTTCTGAGATACTTATAATTTACCCCCCCCCCCCCCCCCCCCCCGGACGAGACTTCAACATTTTAACCCAACTGACCGCTGTATAAACTAAACCCGCTACCTCGGCAACAGCACACCAGAAGTTTAAGAGCGAGCGCTCATCCATTGAGTAGATATTTTGTCGTTTCGTTTGATCCACCGTTTGATTCGTTTGAGAGAGTTTTTTGTCATGTAACTAGGTCATGATTCAGAACAGCACATACGTATTGGCTGTGATTAGGCTAAAGTTAGTAGTGTTTCCTCCACAAATTTTGGGTATTTCATTGTTAACCGTTAGCCGCCCGATCTTCAGTTGGGAATGCCCATGTAGTAACAATCTCACATACATTTAGAGTTAAGCCGGATGTGTCGGCGGGAAGACATTTCCTATATTTACTAAAACACAACGCCATCGATCTCTCTTTCAACACGATCGTTGAACAAGAAGCATAGTTTACACAGCGTGTCGCAACACTCGAAAGCTTTTAATGTACGTGTTTACTGATATTGACAGTATTTTTAGAACTTATTTAGAATTCAATATTTATTTTGAAGAAATAAGTAACCGCAATAATATCACCAATGCGCATTTTACTTTAGCTACAAGCAGGTTAAAATAACTTACAGTTTTGTAAGGAAATGACCTGTCGTCTGGTATTTCAATAATGTAATTAATCAGCACACTAAAACAGAACGTACTGGAATAGAAACAACACCGTTAACACCAGTTTTGTTGAAACAATATATGCAAATAAGTTGAACACATGCACAACGCATGCACTTATCGTGGAGATAGTAAGGTTATCGTATTTAGGCCGTGCCGTTCTTTCTCCAAAATGTAGGTCAGAAATACAGTGGTGTGTTTGCTGAAATTACGTATTCGTGGGCACGCTGTGACAATAAAACACATTGAAATACGTGGTAACAACAGGGATATAAATTGCTAGGCAACCCTTTACTGCAATTGAAAATGCTTGATAAATCATTTCACGGGTATTGATGACATTGATAGAAGTAAAGGGAAAAGTGGAAGTTAGAGGACTACTATAATATTATACTGTATAGTTGCAATGTTGGGGAACGGATGAAGGGGTGAAACAATGACAACATTTATAAAAACGGAGTGAGTTTTATCAATGCAGCCATTAGTTGAATATCCTATACAGGACGTCGCATACAAACTCAGGATTTTGTTATTTGGCTGTTTATGAACTCTTGACAAGTTTACTTTCTGGTGCTGAGTGGTCTTGAGGTATAATATTATACTGTATAGTTGCAATGTTGGGGAACGGATGAAGGGGTGAAACAATGACAACATTTATAAAAACGGAGTGAGTTTTATCAATGCAGCCATTAGTTGAATATCCTATACAGGACGTCGCATACAAACTCAGGATTTTGTTATTTGGCTGTTTATGAACTCTTGACAAGTTTACTTTCTGGTGCTGAGTGGTCTTGAGGTATGGTGTCCGCCTCGGATGCTGGAGGTTCCGGGTTCAAGCCCCGGTGAGGGCCGGGATTTTTTTCACCTGGACTTCTAGTAACAAAATTCCCCCTGGTCTCTGGGTAGTGAGATCGGACACTCGTGTGTTAGTTAGTTAGTTAGTCGCAGTTCCAACTTCACAGCAACGGGTCGTCCCCATTATGCTCCGTTCCTGTGCCAGTGAATATCACACAAAACGCTCCCCACTGCCCAATTTGAAAAGTGGAAAAGACAGGAGTCTCGACAAACAACAGCCCGCACAGATACACTGTGCATAATGCCGCCGCAAGAATGTCAACACACCAGTCCCCCACGAAACACCCAATTCATCTCTGATGGAGTCGGCAGTCATTTTCCTATCTGGATGTTTCCTAGATGTTCACCTACACAGTCCACGAAAATACAGTTCATCACCGACGGCAGTGGCAGTCAACCAGAAGCCCTGCAGCCACGCATTTCTGCATAAGGCAAAAACCGGTCAACTCTGGGACATAGCCACCTGCCATCGCTCCGAACATGCAGTCATGTTACCAAAAAAAAAAAAAAAACACAACAACATTGGACAGATTCAAAAGCACTTCACACAGAACTCACAGCCCACAGTGTCGCGCCACGCACTCACTCAGTAGCAGGGCGACGGAACCAACAAGCCTCCTTAGTCGCCTCTTACGACATGCGTGGTAGGCTACAGTGTTGCTATTCTTTGCTTCCTTTATGGGCCCCAGCAACACACGGGAGTGTATTGTGTCTCATCTCGTGTATATTGTTGCGCACGTAAAACATCCCTTGGCAGTTGGAAATCGAAAAAGAGTATCCTAACGTCGCTGCCCGGGCAAATTTTCGAGTTAAAAATCTACCCAAAGTATTTCAGGAACCTCACCGATGCTGCGGAGCTCGTGCACTGAGCTGAGATTCTCCGGACTCAGGCTTGAGTTAGGAGTAGAATGGAGCACTTATGGGTTACACCAGTGTGCTGTGATGTTGATCCGTCAACTAAACTAAACTTTCTGGTGGTCTTGATGCGTTGAATCCGACTTGTTCTTTTACGTCTCTTGGCCTCATCATGGGTTATGTTATATCAGTCTTCCATCTTTCTTTGCCAGTCTGTCGGCCTCTTCATTTCTAGGGATATTGCAATGTGAGGGAATCCATTGTATTACAAATCTTTTTGATTTCTGACATAGTTCTTGTAGTGCTTCCCTTAGGACCGCTAGTTCTGCGCTGTTTCTGCTCTTCAGTTGTAAACTAACGGAATTCGCATCTGTAAAGAGAACTATGTATTTGTTTCTCTTAGAAATAAAAATATGTTTGCGTTAAAAAGTTTGTTGATGACCTTTACAGCGCGCTGCATTCAACTCTAGCATTTATTGGCTCTTTGTGATTACTAGACGATGTTAGTTCAGTAGTTTGCCATTGATTTCTGAACGGCCGATGCCTCGTGCCGTTTAAATCAACTCACAACCATCTGCTTCAATATCGCCCTCACCTGATTTCGAACTCTCGATTCAGTATGACGGGGAATTATGACACTGCGCGTCTCACTTTCTCCTAAACCACGGCACCTGAGTGTAAATGATATATTTAACAATTTGTTTAAACATTGCTTTCGCTCTTTTTGAATTCAAGCATAGTCCATAAAAATGCTACTACTTCTAGTGCGCTGGGTTGATTTTAGCTTGTGAATTAGCTTTCCATTTTACCAGTGTCCCTCCCCATCAGGCGTACCCACTCCAACTTCTGAGGTACTTATAATTTACGTCCCCAGGTTAAGGACAAGGAGTGAACATTTTTGTCCCACTGACTGGTGTGAGGATTCAATTCGCTAACTCGGCATCAGCACACCGGATGTATAAGAACGAGCTCACTTATCCATTCAGCCATGCTGACCTCCTATTTAACAAATCATAACCAAGACAAATTGAAAGAAAATTTACAGCAAATGTTCTTGACAACAAACTCTACTTCAAATGGTGTGAGTTAAACGCATAGTCTTAGCAAGCAACCAACAATGCAATCCATTTCTCAAATTACAGGAACGTCCTGAAAGATGCCACCCAAGTTCTAATCCGCGGATACGCCTTTGAAGTCTAGACTAACCTTCAGACACGGTGACATTATTGCACATTAAGGAGGTCAAGTTAAGAGGTCAAAGTTTGCATGCAGATTGTGACGTGATTCGGGCGTGCTAATTATAACTTAACTTCCGAAGGATATGACAGTTTTCTCCGTGGTGCATTACACACACACACATACACACACACACACACACACACACATCACGCACGCACGCACCACGCACGCACACACACGAATGTATAAATTACACACAGCAAAGCACAATACAAGCTGGCGTGCTGGCAGGTCAACCTGTTCGTTTCGCTAGCAGAATTATATAAAACAGACAGCGCGTGTTGACCATGTGGCTGTCTCTTTTGAGAGAATTGGGGAAAGAGAAACATTTTATGCGGTCAACAATGAAGCAGGGTGAAGAGATGGCATTAACTTGGGTGTTTAGTAAACTGAAACATGCTGACGGCAGCAGAAATTCTGGCCGCTGAAATTTGTTTCAAAGATTAGGTTGTGGCTTTGGAGAGATTTAACACGTACTCGCAAAGTGTGTTTGATACTTTTAGAGCAGTGGTTCTCAACCTTTTTTTGCCCCATTCTCTCCTTCTCCATATGTTCAGAATGTCACCCCCCCCCCCCCGCCCTTTCGTATTTCCTCCCTATAAAATCCCCCCCCCCCCCCCCCCTTAAACAGTATACTTAAAAATGGAAGCTAAATTTAATAACGCATACATGAACAAGTCTAGACGTCTACAGAAAACGTGATTTGCTTGTCTAATTACGTAATCAAACGAATTTCAGAAGGGCGAGAAGTACAGAACCGTAAAGTATGGTGGAAAAAACAATACCAAGTAATCGGTTCTTGTATTAACGCGATATTAAAATAATCTTTTTCCCCTCCCCCACCCCCATGGAAACCCTAAAATCCCCCACGCATTGGGGCTAGGGGGTGGGTGTGGGGGTGTGGGAATTCTCCACCGTTGAGAAGCATTGTTTTAAAGTATAGGCAATAATTAGTCTATGTGAGAAGAGGCTTATTAAAGTGTTATATAGTGTCTACAGCTAATACACCGCAAGATACAAATCAAATCAAATCAAATCAACTTTATTTCAAAAGGGTCACAAATTGGGCACGCAGGCCCGTCTTACATTCGGCCCTTCCAATCACTCATCTTTCGTTCATCAAGAGGAAGAAAAATAAACATTGTGAAATGAATGTTGTAAACATAAACAAAGCAAATTACCATGTTATGAGGCCCATCTCCCACCTACCCACACATCACCCCACCCACACACACACTCCCACCTACCCACACACACACACCCCCAGGGAGACATACATACCCCACCAGCTGACCCATCCCCCCGCACATCCCCCAACCACACACACTGCCCTCACCTGTTCCCCCAACCCAAACACACTCGCCACCCACACAAACATCCCCCACCAACCCACACATCTCGCGCCCACCCACATACACATCCTAACCCACACATCCTCTCCCCACCCACACCTCCAACCACACATCCCCCAGCCAGACCTCCATCGACCACATATTCCCCAGCCACGCACACATACATCCCCCACCAACCCACACATCGCACATTCACTCAGTACAAAAGGAACAAGATGAGCTGAGGTGAGATGAGGAGATGAGATGAGATGAGATTAGATGGGACGAGGGAGATGAGATGAAATGATACGAGGTGAGATGAAATGAGACGAGGTAAGATGAGATGAGGAGATGAGGAGATGAGGTGAGATGAGATGAGACAAGGTGAGATGAGATGAGATAAAAGCCTATTCATGTGAAACCTGGAAGGTAAGCAGACAATCTGAAAAAAAACAAACATTTAATAGCAGCCAATATGTGGTTTCTGTTAGAAATGCAAACAATACCATTAAAAGGGTTAGTTGCATATCATTTACAGGACGTCGCAGTCAATCCCAGCATTTCTTTTTTGCTGTTTGTGATTGTTTGTCAAGTTCACGATCAGTAGTTTGCCATTGCTTGGCATGGCCTGCTCCCAAATCGCCCACAGTTGTGTTTCCAGCGTGGTATGCGGGATTGCGAATAATATTTGTAACACCTTCGTCACAACGCCATAAACAGGCAGAAAAGAAAGTCAGGCAGTTTTCTTTAATTAAGAAATATCAACTGGGAAACACTTTGGGAGGGGGGGGGGGCGCACTAAGACAGTTAATAAATAAAGACCCATGTATTCTTTGGCGCTCTAGTCGCTACTTCTTCGTTCTACTTCTAATGGTAAATAATACGTGTGTGTGTGTGTTTTTATTTTTTTAAATATTGAGCACAACCCACTACTGGCAACGCTGATCGTATTCTGGTACGACCCTAAGGCCTATCCACGTCAATATGGAAGCACGGCATTCTTCCGAAAGACGGGTCTAAATAGTCCAGCAGTGAATAATTTTATATAACTAACACTAACCCTAACCTCTAACTTATTCACTGCGGGACTATTTAGACCCGTCTTTCGGAAGAGTGCCTGGAAGCACTATACTCGAGTTTCGCTCTCGTTTGAGCTCGTCAGTAGTGCATATCCCTGATCGAATCCGGAAACAAGCCCCGGATCACGCGCGTGAAGCGGGTGTGTAACCACACGGCACACACTGGACACAGCCAAATTATCATAACAGAATACTTCAACGTCACCCATCGTAGGCTATGCTCAAGCTATGCTTGTTTTGTTTTGTTTTTATGCACTTTAAAGGAATAGATGAGATCCGTAAATTGGTTAGAGAAAGTAAACGTAGATGAGATCCGTAAATTGGTTAGAGAAAGTAAACGTAGATGAGATCCGTAAATTTGTTAGAGAAAGTAAACGTAGACAGACAAGATTTGTGGGTCATGTTATGAAGAGAAGACGCCTCCTGCCTCCCGCTAGCCTGCCGAACAACGTTGGGCAAGATGGAGTACCCATTTAGCACCCCCCCCCCCCCCCGAACAGGGCTACGCGAAGCCATGTTTGCAGGTGGTGAGTGGAGCTGGGGAGCAGGCCACAGATAGTTAGTTATTGGTTATACTCTCAGTTTCACGACTGTAGGCAGTTATCGGCTATAGTCTCAGTTTCACGACTGTAGGCAGTTATCGGTTATAGTCTTAGTTTCACGACTGTAGGCAGTTATCGGTTATAGTCTCAGTTTCACGACTGTAGGCAGTTATCGGTTACAGTCTCAGTTTCACGACTGTAGGCAGTTATCGGTTATAGTCTCAGTTTCACGACTGTAGGCAGTTATCGGCTATAGTCTCAGTTTCACAACGGTGGGCAGTTATTCGTTATAGTCTCCGTTTCACGACAGTAGACAGTTATTGGTTTTAGTCTCAGTTTCACGACGGTAGACAGTTATTGGTTATAGCAGTGGTTCTCAACCGGTGGGGAATTCCCCCCCCCCCCGCCCCATGGAGGAATTTCAGTGTTTCCAGGGGGATGGGGGAAGGGAATGGAGATCATTTCAAGATCGCGTTAATACAAGAACCGATTACTTGATATTGCTTTTCCATTCACACTTTACAGTTATGCACCCCTCATTCGTCTAAAATTCATTTTATAAAGTAAGTAGACCCACAAATCACGTTTTATGTGGATGTCTAGACCTGTTTTAACATATTTACCTTCCATTTTTACGTATACTGTGTAGGGGTGGGGGGATTTTTAGGTAGGAAATATGAAAGTGGGTGAGGGGATGACGTTCTGAAAATATGGTGAAGGGGGGCACGGGCCAAAAAAGGTTGAGAACCACTGGGTTATAGTCTCAGTTTCACGACGGTAATTGAATCTCTTAACTCTTAACTGATTCAGTGCCGAAGTTTATTATATCGCCATATGTGCCCTCCCATTTGGGCAAAAGAGCGATATATCGCCATACTAAGGTCACCATATTATTTGTTTAGTTCCGTGGTATCTTTCGTAATTTTAATGCTCATTGAATGGAAAATTACACACCTGTTCATTTGATTGTGCACTACTTTGTTTTCCGCACTTTGCACTATTTCGGCGCGTCATCGGGGACTTTCCCAGTTATAAATAGACTGAGGAAAGCCGATAGGAATTTTTCCATCTAGAATCATCTCGAATTACCGGTATTTGACTGTACCTTAACGCTATTTTCATGTTAAGATGTGATGCGAGCTCCGTAGCGATTGGAGGGGTACTGCTTCAGGAACACGATCAAATTTTGTACCCTGTATATTACGTCAGCCGTAAGCTGAAAGCCACAGAACGAAATTACAGCACGCCGGAACTTGAAGCACTCGCTTTGGTATTTTCGGTACGTAAATTGTCCCGTTTTCTTTTAGGGAAGCATTTCATTGTAGAAACAGACAATAGCCCATTGACTATTATCACCAGAGGGACGCCAAGTAATCGCAGAGTGGCAAGATGGTCACTGCTTCTGCAGGACTTTAGCTTTGATGTAAGACATATAAGTGGCTCGCAAAATTCATTGGCCGACCTTCTTTCGAGATGCCCATACGACTCACCCAGTAGCCATATAGTACATGAGCACACTGCAGACAATATGTAAGCTGCAAAGTGTAAGTGCTCAACACCACAGCCACATTTGAAAGTTTTTCAGTAACGTTGTGCAATGTATGTGATAGGGATTTAATTTCCCATTGTAAATATATTATGTATATTATATTATTATGTGAATGATTGTATCGAATATTTGTGAGATATGTGATAGAATGTGTGTATGTTATTTTAAATATGTATTAAACATGCACTACAAATGTCACGGGACAGTACTACAGGATCCAAAAACTTACTGTGCTTGAACGACTTCGAGTATCCTGAGTACCTACACCACAGATGTGCCCACTGTATTTTAATCCATGTGAAAGAGACTTTGTCAGCCGTATCCTAGAAGAACACTGTAATCCACACCGAAGTAACTATCCAACAGCTGTTTTCAAGAACTGGTGACTCCGTTTATTTATGTAACATCCAAACGAAAGTACTGTGTGGTATTGTCAACTTAAAACCACAGCTGTGTATTTCCGGTGTGTATGAATAGTAATTTGAAAGATAGCAGACTATACTAAAACACTCACGAAACATTGACGTTGTCCACAACTTTTGTGAATTTTGGTTATATGTAATCTCAGCATCGTAACTTGATTTACTCGTTCACAACAGTGACATTGTGTTTACTTTTGTCAATAAGTATCAAATTATGACACTAAGAAATGAATTTATAAATGTAATTTATGTTGTTGAAAGTATGGTGAAATTACCGTCCATAACCGTTGTATTACGACCAAGGGAAGTAATTAAAACTGTTGGTAATGTGTAACATGTATTAAAACCATCATCACGTTGCCTAATGGGTAACACGTCAAGATGACGTCAGTTGTGCATGGAGATAGTTACCAAAGCTGTAGACCTTCATTAGACTCTCCGACTAAGTCAGGTTGGGGGTCTGAGGTTGGAACATCTTATAGGGAGATGTTCGCAGTATGACCTGATCTTTTGAATTTTTTTAGTGGTTGAGAGGTAGGTGCGTGTTCGCCGTAACTTACCGACTGGCTGTGTCACATTGCAGCGGAGGTGATAATCCATCGAAATGATTGTAATTGATGTGTGTTGCGTCATAGCAACATTGATGATTGTATAAATATAACTTACAATTACCTGTACATGTTAATAGAAACCAAAGAGTCGCGTCAGACGACTTACATGGTTCGATTCTGACAGTATAAATAAAAGATGTATAAAGTACATGAAAAAGAGGGTGGGAGAATGTCAGATTCTCACCCAGGGTTGCAAAGTATCGCCTGTACCCACGCCAGGCAAATGCAACCGGGCTCAACTCTGAGCGGTGTTAAACACGCTAGTTACAACGCGGCATCTTCGACGACGCCAGGGAAGTCCAGCCAGGCTCAACTCTGAGCGACGCTAAGCCCGTTGAAGGTCTGTCAGGACACAGCGTGAAACTAGTGGTTCACGCAGGGGGAATCTACGCCGACTGACGAGAATGCTGAACGGCTAGACAGACAGGCTTGGGAGATCGTAGCGGACAGACGTTTGAATGGCGAATGCAATGAAGCGAATGTTTGAGCGTGAATCGATAGCTAGCCTGTACGAGCGTAAGAGACCGAACGCCTGGGTTATTGACTTGTAAGTGTAGTGCATTGATGTATTGATTGATTGCATGTATTGATTGTATGATGAATTGTGATTACGCGATAAATGCATTGATTGTGAGTTGCGCGTTGCGCGAATAAAGTGTTTGCATTGTGTCACATTGAGTTATTTAGTGACAGTATTTAGTATCTCACTTGTCAGCCAACGAGCCAGAGTCTTGCTGCCACAAGATCCTGACAACACCCGTGTGTCGTGTTGTTGATCCGTCGACTATTAATGTTTTATTGGCACATTGCCGTCTTGACAGACGATAGTTTGATTCATTGTGCTTCAAAAAGGCTTAATAACTACAACTCATGGTGATGGTGAATGTGACTGATAAGGCCAATTCGCGCTGTAAATGTTCGTCCACAGTGGATGCATGTGAACTCATGGTCATTTTCACCATCATGCACCATCTTACGTCTCTCACGCTCTGTGTGTGCTTTATCTGCAATCCTTTTCTCCTTTGTCTTTATTCCATTTCTGATAGTTGCCCTCAATGTAACACGTTCAGTGGCGACTTGCTCCCAATGTGCATTATCAATGCCTGTATCAATCATGTCCCGCTTACACACATCTTTGTATTGTAGTAGAGGCCGACTCTGAAATCTCTTACCCATCTGTAATTCACCAAAAATGATGTCCTTTGGTATTCTACCATCATCCACCCTCCTAACATGTCCTATCCATCTAAGTCTACGAAAACTGAGCATGACCACACAACCTGATCTTTCCAATACTTCAGTATTTGTGATTTTGTCTTGCCACTTAATACCAAGAATTCTTCGCAGACACCGCATATGAAATCTGTTTAAAAGTTTCTCTTTGTGTGAGTATGTTGACCAGGTTTCACTGCCATAAAGAAGAGCACTAAAGACACAGGCTTGGTAGACAAGGGCTTTTGTTTTGGCAGTAAGCTTCCTGTTCTCCCAGACTCTTTTTGCTAACATGTTCATTGTTGTTGCTGCCTTACCAATCCTTATGTTGATTTCCTGATCGAGGGATAATTTGCTATTGACCTTTGATCCTAGATATGTAAAATGATCTACTATCTCCAGTTCGGCGTCGTCAATAAAGATTGATGGTACCCCATGTGCGCCTTGTGACATACTCTGTGTCTTCTTTTTGTTAATTGTCAAACCAAATTCAGAACAAGCATTGGAAAATGCAGATAGTAGATGTTGTAATTCTTCCTCAGAGTGGGTCGTAATTGCAGCATCATTTGCAAAAAGCAACTCTCTGATCAGTACCCTCCTAATTTTGGTCTTGGCCTTCAATCTCTGAGCATTGTAGAGGCCGCCATCTGAGCGTGAGTGAATGTATACACCACCATCCTGATCATGAAAGGCATATTTCTGTAGAAGTGAAAAGTATATTCCAAAGAGGGTGGGAGCTAGTACGTAACCTTGCTTAACTCCACTCTTGATTTCAAACTCTTCTGAAGTTGCACCATTAAACTTGATTATACCCTTCATGCCTGTGTGGAACGATTCCACAATGGACAGAAGAGTTGGTGGGCAGCCAATCTTCTTTAGTGCCTTGAACAGACCCTCACGACCGACCAAAGCAAATTCCTTTGTGAGGTCAAAGAATGCAATAAACAGTGGTTGATTTTGTTCCCGGCATTTTTCTTGCATTTGTCGCAATGAGAATATCGTATCAATGGTAGGCCGGTTCTATCGGAAGCCGCACTGTGATTCGGGGTAGACTTGATCTCCCAGGACTTGAAGTCTGCACAGAACAATTCTGGCAAATACTTTCCCAACAATACACAGAAGTGAAATACCCCTATAGTTGTTGCAGTCACTTCGATCGCCCTTATTCTTGTACAGTGTCATGATGCTTGAATCTTTGAAATCCTGTGGGACGTGTCCTTCTCGCCAGCATAGCTCTGTAGTGGATCTGTAGAGTGAGTGTGTCTTGCCCACTCCTGATAACCTCTATTGGAATCCCATCCTTACCTGGAGCTTTTCCAGATACAAGTTCGTTTATAGCACACTTAACTTCTGTTATGGTGGGAAGTGTGTCCAGGTGGTCAAGAGTTGACAGGGCCTCTATTGCGTTGACGGCTAATTTGGTCTCACTTGAATAAAGCTCTAAATAGTGCTCTACCCATCTATCCATTTGCTGTTTCTTATCAGTGATGATTTCTCCAGTCAAGGTTTTCAGTGGTGCACTTCTTTTGATGATTGGACCACAAGCTTTCTTTATCCCTTCATACATGCTTCTGATGTTTCCTTTATTACTTGCGTTTTAATGGACTCATAACTTGATCCAATAATCATTTGCACACTGCCTGGCAGCCTTTTGCACATCCTTCCTAGCTTGCTTCAGCTCAGTGAGAGTGTTACGCGTTGTTCTTTCCTTGTTTCTTAAGAGAGCTATCTTCTTTTTATCAATCAAGGGCTGCAGTATCTGGCTGTGTGCCGCAAACCAGTCTTGCCTCTTATGATCCATAGTGCCGTAAACCCCTACCGCTGTTTTATAAAGAGTTTCCTTACGTTTACTCCACTTTTCACTTACTGCACAATTTTCTGATGTATCAGTGAAAGCGTCTTCAAGTTGCTGTTGAAACTCAAAACAATTTTCAGGATCGTGAATGTTAATAATATTAATCCTGGGGCTAGATTTGTGTTTAGCTGTGTAGATTCTCTTTGGTCTCAGTCTAACCCTTGCAACAACCAAAGAATGATTCGTATCACAGTCAGAACTATGGTAACTTCGAATTAATGATGTTCAGATATTGTCTCCGCGTGATGATGAAGTCCAGCTGATGCCGATGGCCGGATCTTGGATGTTTCCATGTGACCTTATGCAGATCTTTTGTTTTAAAAAATGAGTTTGTAATACATAGATCATTTCTGGTGCAATGTTCCAGCAGCCTTTGCCCATTTTCATTCATGTGACCAATTAAAAACAATGTTTTCCCGTGGTGAATTTGAATAATGAAGAAACAAAAAATAAATTGCACGATTTATTGCCTGGCATATTTCGCTGCATATCATCAGGTACATACTGCAGAAGTCACAAAACATAAAGTGAAATAACTAGATAACTCCTTCAAGCTGAAATATCCACATGTTCGCACAGTAATGTCGATTGCCTACCACGGTAATTGTAAACTGACTAACATGTCTTTCTGCTTGCACAAGGCCTGTTTACGTTGGCTGATCAATATAGCTTCCGCAAACTTTAACATGCGACTACTTTGTGTGTTGAACAACACACGGAAGGCACTGTCTCTCTCAACCACATGGCCACATTCGAGCACATGTCTCGCGACCGATGAATCGGGACTGTTCCGGTGTGTCGACCCACCTAGGCTACCATCGTCTGTGTGTATTATCTTGTCGACCCAGTTCGGAATGTGTTCCGAAACCCTGTTACATAACTGTCGCTCTGTTCTGCCGATGTAGATGGCCTCGCACCTGCATGTAAATTGGTAAATACAATTCGATTTCGCGTACCAAGCTACAGGATCTTTTACTGCTAGGGTGGGGATTGGTGTGGTTCTGTACCTGATAACTGGAGTTACAGCACGGAATGTTCGCCCGACTGCTGTGATGAGCCGGTCCTGCAGACGTTGCATTACGTCATCCCCTCGGAAGGTTAGCTGGATGAATACCTTGAGTTTAGGGACTATAGTTTCTTCTGGTTTTGGTTTAGGCTGATGGCAGTGGCGCTTTATAAATCCTGTGGAGTACCCATTCAGGTTTAAGGCAAACTTCAGATTTTCAAATTCCTCTGTCAGTGTGTCCTGGGTGCATATCTTCGTAGCACGGTCAAACAGGGTCCGTACTAAGCCCCGTTTGTACTGGACAGGTGAGAAGCTCTGAAAATTTAAATATTGGCCAGTCCATGTTTCTTTACGGTACACCGATCTTTGAATTGTGCCGTCTACTCTACGTCTCATTAGGATATCTAGAAACGGCAACGCTTCGTTGTGTTCGTGTTCCATAGATAGAGAGATGTTTTTATGTGTCACGTTCATTGTGGCCTGTATCGACGTTGCTTGTAGCTCGTCTGTGGGGATGATTAGTATATCGTCCACATAACGACGGTAGAAGACCAAGTTATTGATGTCTGAAGATCTCGTTTCTTCTAAATGTGCCATAAAGATGTCCGCTAGAATAGGTCCAAGCGGACTCCCCATGGCCACTCCGTCAATTTTGCGGTATGAAGTTTTTAGAAAGTTGAATTGTATGTTGGCGGTACATAATTTTAATAGCCTCTCTAGAGTAGCTGATGGTATGCCTAGTTTTAGTTGTTTGTCTCCAATGCGTTCACTTATTATATTCACGGTCTCATCTACTGGAACGTTAGTGAATAGGGAGGCAATATCCATGGATGCCATGTGTTTATTATTAATGTCCATAGTATCCAATAATTCCACCAGTTCGAATATATCTCTGAGAGTTCTTGGATCGAAGGACTGTCGTACTGGCTTTAAGATGTCAGCTAGCCATCTCGCCATTCGGTGTTGTGCAGAGTTAACCATGGACAGGATCGATCTTAGCGGGATGCCGGGCTTGTGAAGCTAGGGTAGACCGTACATCTGAGGAGTTTGCGAGCCACGCGGTGTGAGCGTTTTTGCAGTGACCTCACTGATGACTCCTGCATTCACAAGTGACTGGATCTCTTTCCACATTATTGCATCCAGGTCCTCCGACTTGTTTACTTTTGATCCACCCTGAATTTAGATTCATCTGATAATATTTCTTCCATTTTTCTCTGGTAGTCTGACATGTCCATCAGTACTGCACCACTCCCTTTGTCAGGTTTCAGTATTATGTGACCGATGTTTTATTTATCAAGGCACACTGGCCATGAACTCGAGTCCTTGCCCACACGAGCATTGAAATCACCGAGCATATAAATGTAGTCAGATTTTGGAACTTCATTGATCGCAGAGTCTAACTCCTCTAGAAAGAATCCTTTACATCATTCGAGGAAGCGAGCGTCGGTGCATATGCAGTGATAATGGTAGCAAAACCACAAGAGGTTGCAAGCGTAGGGATAATAGTCTTTCATTTCCTCCAGCTGGAATATCAATCATTCCCAGTAGAGACATCTTCACCGCAAATCCCACACCATGTTGTCTTTTTTCTGCCTGCCCTCTACCCTTCCAATAAAAAGTGTAATTTTTTTTCCCTGAGTGACCCTTCCTCAGCGAGGAGAGTCTCCTGCAGGCCAGCAGTATCAATGTTAAGACGATTGAGTTCGGCATCAATCACAGCCGTTTTTCTCACATCGTCAATGCTCGTTAAGTCAGTGGAAAATCCTGGACACACGATTCTTACGTTCCAGGTTGCAAGCCGTAGCTTGAGGTTTCTATTTTTCTTTTTTTGTTAGTACCTGGTGCATTGGTTTTACAGCCTGCGATTCAGATTTTGTTCTAGCCCCAAACACCCATTGAAGCAGGCAGGCTGCGGCGGATCAGCACCCAAATGGCCCGGGGCTGCCCAGCTTGAGGCGGGCGGTAGCAGATCAGTGACACCTGTAGGTGTCGCCCTCCGTTAGAAGTAACACGTGGCGCCCCATGTCTACGCCAACTGACAAGGACTTATAACCCGTAACAGTTACCTCACGCTTAGATTCCGAGACCGGTTAAGACCAAGGATGGAGTTATTGCCTCTCCATAGCACAAAACCTGGGCTAAAATATAGCCCATATATATATATATATATATATATATATATATATATATATATATATATATATATATATATATATATATATATATATGTGTTGTCCATGCAGTATGATCCCTCTCTTGGTCTGCCTAGTTCAACCCAGACGAAAGGTAACACCTATACATCTGGAACAAGGCAAGCTGCAGAAGCTGTCGGATCAGCAAAGCAATGTTCTACTGTCCGCCTGCCGGAGCTTCGATCCTAGACCAGCTGCCAACCACGGCTTAGGGCCTGGTCTGTCCAGCCATGACATTTTGTCTTTAGGTTGTATTTCCTCGCACCAGGATAAGGCTTGTACCCTCCCAATTGCGCTCTTCCGCCCGAAGGATCCGTCGACTAAACTAAACTAAACAGTATTATTATCCACCTCACAGAATGGTATTGAAAAACTAATAACCTCAACTCAAAAGAATAGTGAAAATCTCAACTTATATCTTAACATAGCAAAACAAAGATAATGCATGCAGATAAATCTAATATGGTGAAAGCAATATATGTTAATGGTGAAAAATTGGAGATGGTTGAAAATATTGAATGTCTTGAGTCATTAATTATCAAAGATTGTGACACAATGAAGAAAATTAAAAGACAAATATGTATTGCTCTTCAGAAACTAAAACACCTGAATAAATTGTGGAGTGGGACAGATGGAACTACAGAAATTAGATTTTTAAGAGCATACATCTCTCCCATTGCAACATACGCCTGCGAGATCTGGGTACTTTCTATACAAGCTGAATAAATGCCTTTGAATACAAATGTTATAGACGGGGTTCTACGAATATCTTGGATATAGAAAAGAACTAATGCACCCATACGACAAGATGATCTGAATATTGAAGAAGGTTGGCTACTAAAGACCACAGAACTAAGAAAATTGAAATATTTTGGTCACTTGAAACGTCATTAATGTTTGGAGAGGAAAATAAGGGAAAGGAGAGGTATATGCCTGGGAAGAGAGGAAGGGGAAGGCCAAAGAGAAGATGGGTGCAGGAGTGGCGGATGATCTCCAGATGGGTGTATCAGACGTGGGACATCTTGCTTGTGATCGAGAAGTTTTCCGGAAGGTTGTTATGGGAGCGAGGTTCTGCAAAGCACATTCTACTGAATGAATGAATGAATGAACGAATGAATGAATGAATGAATGAATGAACTGATTAACAATTGATTAATAGAGACATTGTTCACAGCCATCGACCAGTATTGTCAGTGCCAGGAAGTGAAACAAAGAACATCATGACTCATCACTTCACCGAGTCTTTTGCAAAACAAAAAACATATTCATCAATAAGAAGCTGTCCATTGCAACGAGAAAAAGAGTGTTGAAGTACTATATAGAAACCTTTTATTGTATGATAGAACCTAATTATTTGCTCTCACACATACTAAAATCTTTCAATAGAAATTCTTTCATACTCAAATTCTTCTCACTCACACTTAGCTTTATTTAAACAAGTTTATGGGATCACTGAATGAACCAGACATTAAATATTCTGTAGTGTTGATTTGAAATGAAACTGAAATGTTTTGGGAGGTCCTAAGTGGCTGCATAAGATATTCTTCATTTTAAAAAAAATGAACAATATCTTATGCAATAAGTCGCTATCATTGAATGTAAGAAAGAGAGTGCTGAGGTGCTATATAGAACATGTTTTGCTGTATGGCTGTGAATCTTGGAATATAAATGAACAAATTAGGATGAGATTGGAAGCAACAGAGATGTGGTTCCTTAGACGAATTTTGCGAATTCCTTGGACTGCCAAAGTAACTAATGACGGATGCTTTAAAGAGGCTGGCGAAACTAGAATATTATATATGCAACAATAAGAAAGAGACAAACAGCTTTTTTTTTTGGTCATGTGATGAGAAGAGATGTGCTGGAGAACATCGTGACAACTAGAAAGATTGAGGGGAAGAGAGGCAGAGGCAGACCACGAGAAATGATGCTGGATGGATTGCGACGGTGGCATGGAGGAATATCAACGGCAGAGTTGATCCAGAAAAGCAAAGACAGAGATCTGTGGAGAGTCATGAACGCCTACGCCAGTCGGCACGGCACTTGGTGATGATGATGAAGTGCATACTCGTTTCCGGGAAAAAGGAAAACATTTTCGGGAATTCCCAGTGACAAATAACGTAGATGTTCATCAAGTTGGTGTATTTGTACTACATATGCAGTAAGTATCTTTATTTATTGTCAGCCAGCTAATATATAACATCAACATAAGAATCTACTGTGCACAGCAACTTAGTATTAGTTAGATATCAGTGGTTTATCCCTATGTAGGAAAATGGACAAAAATATTAATATTAATGAATAAATAATAATCTTGCCATAATCTTAGATAAGAAGTTAAGCTAGCGTAACGTAACATTTTCTTCTTTTCTTGATTAAATTTAATTTGTACATTCTCCCCCCCCCCCCCACCCCCACCATTAGTGGTTCTATCATAACATGTTAGTATGTGCAAGTTTGTAGTTTAATTGTAATTATTTTAGTTAAATAATTCTCCACGTTTCTAATCCATAATTACAAGTGCAAGCTGATAATGAAACTGAAATTCGTTGACACCTCACTGTCATTACTAGTACAGTATTATTAATATTATAATACTTCGACTGTTAAGTAAATAGTAGTGCATACACTATAATATAATTCTGTTAAGCGGTGTACTATTAGTATTAGGATATAACGAGGTCATGATTCAGCGCAACACATCCCACATACAGATTGGTTGGCATTAAGCCGGGATTAGTCATGTTTCCTATATAGATTTTATAGTGCATTTACATTTGTTTGCCTCCATATAAAAATCCATATCTCAGTAACTAACTGAGGGAAAATGATGAGATTTAGCATATAACCGTATCAGTATGTCCACCCAACTAATAAATTTTTTTTTCTGGAGATTGTACAGCAGATTTCAACGTTTGTTTATATGCGGTATATAATTTACGGGTCAGAGATTAAGTCCATAATTTTAAATGTATTACACCTTCAGCCAGAAAATCAGCGTTCAATGTTGAATATTCTCCGTGGTTCACGGGATTCACCTAATGACAAGAACTCCGCGCTGTTTAAACTGGGAGTGTTCAGAGGTGTCGTCAATATGTGGATACTTTCATGAATCCTGATCATTTTTTTTCTATCTTACCACTTATCGCTAAAATTGGAATGTGTGAATATTGTTCAATGAGATTGAATGTGAAATTGTGTAGAATTCAAAGCATCGCTATGAAGTTGTACACATATTTTTGTCAAGAAGCTGATCGCAGGAAATTGTTTCAAACTACTACAAATTCAAAAAAAAAAAAAAAAAAATGCATGCATTGGGTTTGAGTAAACGGTCATTTCGTCGATGGGTGCAAGAATCTGGAATTAACCCACGATGCAATAACCAAACGGTAGGTAGAAAGGCTATTGTAGACAGCTTTAACAAGGATGTCATAAGGCGAGCTATTATAAAAATGCTGGATACCAAAGAAACAGTTACTCTAAGAGAATTTAGGGTTTTGTTGGGAAAGAACAATAACATAGAGCTAACCAAAACAACTTTGTGGAAAATTATAAGGACATTAGGCTTCACTTTTAGAAAGTACAAGGGAAGTAGAAATATCCTTTGCGAGCAACCATGTAGGAGCCATGAGAAGCAGATACCTAAGTGAAATAAGGGAAATGCGCAAAGAAAATTATGGCATTGTGTATTTGGATGAAACGTGGACCAATGCGCACAACACAAGTGATAAGGAATGGAAATCAGTGGATGGAAAGATAAAGTGATATGTGCCCAGTAGTACAGGACATCATTTGGTCATGGCCCATGCTGGTAATACGCATAATGACTGACTACAGAATGCTGGACTCGTGTTCGTATCAAATCATACAGACTATAGGGATTATAATAATAAGATGAATGGGAATGTATTTAGAGATTGGCTCGACAATACAGTGCTTCCATCCCTAGATAGACCGTCGTGTCCAATTATGGACAATGCATGATATCAATGTTGTTGCCCAAGAAGACAACATACCTACAGCATCGAGCACAAAGGGGGCAATAAAGATACGGCTTCAAGTGGAAAACATACAATTTCCAGAAACGTATTTCTAGCTAGAATTGTTGTCCCTTGTAAAACAGACGCCAAAAAGCAAGAAATATCAAATCGACAAGTTGATAGAAGACCATCGTCATGGGTGCTTGAGACTTCCGCCGCACCACTCTCATTTCAACCCTATAGAACCTGTGTGGGCTAAAATTAAAGGACAGGTGGCAGCTGACAATACTATATTCAAATTGTCTGACGCCAAGATACTAACCCAGTCCGCGCTATTAAATATTGATAAAAGTTAGTGAAAAAAAATGTGAGGACCATGTGTTGAAAGAGGAGGATGACTATTGGAGAAATGATGGATTGAATTTTATGCAACCGAGAGCAGTCATCAACCTACTGGAATCGTGCGACACAGATTAAGGTCTTGGCAGATCGCAGACATTAATCCACATGCACACCTACTTGGATATTTTTGCTCCAACTATTCAGAAGAAGAATTGCAGGCTCTTAACGTGACAGCATCGGCACAGACAATACAACTTGTCAATAGCAACAGTTTGTATTCCACAGTGATGAATTTTCCGTAAGCCCTCAACTGTGACAAACACATGGTATTGAAAAAAAAAAAGAAGCTCTAGACGCATTGAATACCAACCGAAGAGTAATATTGTGGTGGGAACTGACATATTGTGGCATAACAAGAAACGTGAGAAGAAACACGTTGTCAAATGAGGGGACAACACACGAACATACGAATAATTATATAAACCTCAATGAAAAAAGGACCAACATCTTGACCGTTATGAAGGAAGCCCGCTACTGAGACATTCACAGCTATATTCGTCGTGCAAAACAGGTAATCATATTCCGTCTCAGCAGAGTAGACATTGCACCCACTCCCATACGAAACCGGATACGCCTTGTGTCGTCATCTGAATTGGCGGGACATTCATTACTGTAAAACAAGTATGTTAGCGAGAAATCACTAGTTTTTTCACCAAAACATCAAAGAAATGTCGCCTCTTACCATGATTTAAGTTGCTTTTGGACCTAACAGTGAATATTCCTTGGGTGGGGGTAAATATAAGACGGCAGGAAAAATTTCATAACGATGCAACAGACAGTTTTCAAAATAATTGATCGTGAAAGACGGCATTCATTTCTGGACAGACTATAGTACAGCCGGTTTATGATAGAGAGACATTTAAAAAGACTGTTATGGAGTGCCCCCCCCCTCCCCCAACACGCCACTAGGTGATGATGGTTTGTTGCATATCCTTTACAGGACGTTGCAGTCAACACCAACACTGTTGTGATCTCTTGGCAAGTTTACTTTCAGTAGTTTGTCATTGCTTTTTGAACGACCGGCACCCATACCATCTCGTTAAAAAAAACCCAGCGCAACGCGTTCTGCTGCCACATCGCGCGCAGATATGTTTTGAACGCGGGTATGCCGGGTCACGAACCGCGTCCGTAACGCCTTCGCCACGCAGCGGGCATGATGATGATGATGCTGTGTGGTTAGATCTCCCTCTATCTCTTTTGCGCATGGGCTCCAGGGAAGACATTTCTATTCTAGTGATACTATTAACTGATTAAATGCCATGGGATGATTAACCGTCTTTAGCAACTTCCCATATCTGCCATGGGCTTATATACAGTGGTTTTTCTCATACAACTCCCTTTAATTTGATATGTAATATAACGTGCCTGCCACCACATTAACAACTTTTTGGTCATGACAATGACTCTACTTCCCATTTTCTTCCATCCATTTTTGTTTGATCCAAACCTACTTTTCGTTTAGCACTGAATCTGTAAACAGGTTTTCTCAATGTCTGTCCTCTATCCAGCATCATTGCATTTGTATAGTTTTTGTTTTCATAAGCTCCACATGAGTGAATCTGTCATGCCATTTTAGTCTGTGCAAGCACGAATTAATGAATGTTTGCAGTTTAATTATAATTGTTTTAATTCTAATCCACACAGGCTTACTGATTTGAAGTTAGCGTTAAATATTTTGGTCCAAATCTTGCGATCTTTAGCAATATGTAACAATTTGGTGCGGACACCGTTCCAGTTCCACACTTAGACAAAAAAGCTGTCAGCAATATTCTCTCATTATCTTCCTCTATCTCTCTTTCCATAAATCTTTGCAGCTGATACATGTTCTAGTATTTCTCTTATCATAATGTGGCCCAAAAATGAATCATACATAAAATGCTTGCTTGCTTGCTTGTGTTCGTTGGCTTGAGCTCCAAACGCGAAAATCATTTAGATTGTGACAAGTGTATGTTGTTTTCCATCAAGTTACAAGGCTGAATACTTTTTACGCTTAAGAACTTGCCAAATTAGATCTTTACTACAGTGCCTAACTTTAATCATATGAGATTGTGAGGTTATAACATAAATATGGGTGATTTGTCTAGGAGTATCCTGGATGGGATGAGTTTTCATTCTCAATCAGCCTTCTTAAGGAAACCCTAAAATGGCTCCGAACCTCCCTAAAAGTGAGGAACGAGACAGAAAGTGTTCAAGTCCTACATTATTTATATGAAGAGAAGGGCTTTCCATGAAAGCTTGGAAATCCTGGCCATTAACCACAGACAACAGATGAGACTGCTCACTCTATAAGGAAAAGTTGTCTATTGGTTGTCGTCCAGCCTCACTCTAATTTCCACTAAATTTATAAACAGTGACATACATCGACTGCTGTAAACAACCACTGTTGAATAAAAACATCCACAATAAATTCACTCAAAAGACTTGCTTAAACATACATACTATATTGTGACGAATTGGGTTGAGGGAGGATCTGTGATCCTATGATATAGCAACACACAAATCACACACACACACACACACACACACACACACACACACACACACACACACACACACACACACACACACACACACATCCACATATGTCAAGTAAAAACAAAAATATTCCATGTTCATAAATAGATAAATAAATCTAACTAAAAAAGATCCATCTCCGAATCTATCCAGTTGATGAGGTTAACACTCTATCACTAGTAAATTTAACTAAAGTGTCTGATCCAAATGATCTATTCTCCCACTTTGCACTGGGGAGAACTTCTTCTTCTATACCTCCTCGCAGCCCATGATGGGCTGGGTTAACTAAGTTCCTTCGTAATGTTACTAATATCCTTATGGCTCTCATGTCCTTTTAGGACCCATCCCCCACTGGTCCAAGTCTGACACCCAGCTCGTGCCTGTGGCTCCTAGTAGCTGTCAGCATGCGACAGCGGCCACCCCCGGGCAACAGCTGTGAGAGGCTGGCTAAACCAGGCATGGGTATCCGATTCGGTGTCAAACCAAGAGGTAAACTAGGGTATGCCTACCCAGCATGTGAAGACAGGATTCGGCAGACTGCGCGGAAGAAATCATTCCTGATTCAACGGGCAAGACGGCGTTTACCTGCAAAGCGTTGTGGAACGTAATGAGCACGGCAAGGCACGTAGAGCGCCCTGGTCATCCACTGCACCTGTATTCGTCTCCAATCGTCTCGACTTGTCTTGCCACTGGACTCAGGTGGACTCAGGAGAGAAAGTGAGGTCGACGAATTGCGCAACTCTTCCTCACTTTAATCCAAGTCATCGCGAAAGTCATTCTTCATCCAACGTCACATATCACCTTCAAGCTCTGTGGCGATGGGCGAGCGGCAAAGCGGCAGGCGTGGGTACGCTGGCAGCCGTAGTCGCAGACCTGCACACAGGCGGCTCAGGCCATATGGTCGTCTTCTACTGACCGGAGCAGCAGTGGGATTCGGCAGCCCCCTGAGCGACTGAGCAGCCCTCTATAGGAACACACTGCTCACCTCCATAGCATGAGGAAGGGGCTAGAAAAGGTGCCCTAAACATTGTCTGCTTCATCACTACCTAACCAGCTAGCCGCGGTTGGTGGGTATCCTAACTGCGGCCGACATACAAAGAAAGATAAAACAAGCAAAGCTAAAAGAATAAACCATATTCCCTTAACAATTGGAACTTGGAATGTACGCACCCTACTTGACAGAGACGGCGCGTCGGGTCCAGAGAGACGAACAGCACTGATTGGGAGAGAGCTGGGCAGGTACAACATCGACATTGCAGCCTTGAGCGAGACACGACTTGCAGAAGATGGCCAAATCTGTGAAATTGGTGCCGGCTACACATTTTTCTGGAGTGGAAGGAAAAGCGAGGAAAGACGCCAATCCGGTGTGGGATTTGCCATTAAGTCGGCCCTGGTCGGCAAATTAGCTGGATTTCCAAAGGCTATAAACGACAGGCTCATGGCCATGAAGTTGCCTCTGCTGAATGGAAGGAAGCACGCAACCATTGTAAGTGTCTACGCACCAACTATGACCAACGAAGATGATGTCAAGAACAAGTTCATGATGACCTGCACAATGTATTAACATCTGTTCCCAAAGGAGACAAACTTATACTCCTTGGGGATTTCAATGCCAGAGTAGGCACGGACACCACCTCTTGGAGTGGCATTATTGGAAAGCATGGAGTTGGAAATTGTAACAGCAATGGACTCCGCCTCCTTCAGACATGTGCCGAACATGATCTCCTGATCACGAACACAATTTTCCGTCTCCCCATGAGAAATAGGACATCGTGGATGCACCCTCGCTCGAAACACTGGCACCTCATTGACTATGTCATCGTCAGGAGGAGTGACAGACAAGACGTTCGAGTGACAAAATCCATGTGTGGTGCCGAATGCTGGACAGACCATCGTCTCATTGTCTCGAAAATGAACATCCACATCAGGCCACCACGGCGTCCTCAAGGGGCGAAAATGCAAACAAAGCTAAATGTCACCCGCCTAAACAGCAAGAAAATGCAGCAGTCGTTTGAAAATATGCTGGAAGACCGCCTCAAGCCCAATGCTGAAACTAAACAGGATACAGAAACAGAATGGAGAGCCCTAAAGAACACAATTTACAACACTGCTATGGAAATCCTGGGTCCAGCCCCCCGAAAGCATAAAGACTGGTTTGATGAAAATTCCGAAGACATCAACCAATTGCTGGCCGAGAAACATCTCCTCAAGGCACATTTGAATGACCCAAAGTCAACATAAAAAAAAAGATGCTTTCAAGAACATTCAGAGAGTAGTGCAGCAGAAACTTCGGCACATGCGGGACTCCTGGCTGAGCAGCAAAGCTGATGAAATTCAGGGCTTTGCTGACAGACATGATATGAAAAACTTCTACGACTCACTGAAAGCGGTCTATGGTCCTTCATCACCAGGCATAGTTCCCCTCCTCAGTGCAGACGGGGGAACATTGGTCACCGATAAGAAAGAAATCCTCCAACGCTGGGCAGAGCATTTCAGCAAAATCTTAAATGCAACTTCCTTCTTCGATGATGAAACCGTCAACTGCCTTCCTCAAGTTCCCACCAATGAGACACTTGATGACCTGCCAACCATAGTGGAAATAAACAAAGCCATCCAGCAACTCTCCAGCGGCAAGGCACCTGGTCCTGACTCCATCCAAGCAGAGATATACAAGGCAGGTGGGCCGGTCCTAACAGAGCAGCTTCACCAAGTCTTCACAAACATATGGATGAACGAGACCATGCCACAAGATTTTAAGGACGCGTCAATAGTCCACCTTTACAAACGTAAAGGAAACCGCCAATCCTGTGACAACCACCGAGGCATCTCCTTGCTTTCAATTGCAGGGAAGATACTCGCCAGAATTCTTCTCAATCGCCTCACAGCCCATCTCGATCAAGGTCTTCTTCCTGAGAGTCAATGTGGCTTCAGAAAAGAACGTGGAACTGTTGACATGATTTTCGCTGCAAGGCAGCTGCAAGAGAAATGTCAGGAACAGAACTGCGAAATGTTCTCCACTTTCATTGACCTTACCAAGGCTTTTGATACGGTCAGCAGAGAAGGACTGTGGAAGATTATGGCAAAATATGGCTGTCCACGAAAGTTTTTCCAAATAGTGCGGCTATTTCATGACGGCATGCAGGCAAGAGTACAGGAAAATGGTGAACTGTCTGAACCCTTTCCTGTCACCAATGGAGTGAAGCAAGGATGTGTCCTGGCACCAACACTGTTCAGCCTCATGTTTTCAGCCATGTTGATGAATGCCTTCGAGAACGACAACATTGGAATAGACATCAACTACCGTATGGATGGAAAGTTATTCAATCTCAGAAGGCTGAAAGCTAAAACCAAAATTGGCAGCGGCACCGTCAGAGAGCTCCTGTTTGCTGATGATTGCGCTCTATACGCCAAGTCAGAGGCGGACATGCAACATAATGTTTCAGCTTTATCACATGCCTGTGCCAACTTTGGGCTTAATATCAACTTGGAGAAGACTGTAGTTATGTACCAGCCAGCTCCAGTGAATAATCACACTGTGCCGAATATCAAAGTGAATGATCATAGACTAAGTGTTGTGGACAAATTCACCTATCTTGGCAGCACCGTGTCAAAAGCTGCCACAATCGATGATGAAGTGAATGCAATAATCTTCAAGGCCAGTGCAGCCTTTGGCAGACTGTACAAGAATGTATGGGACAGAACGGGAATAAGCCTGCAAACAAAGCTAAAAGTCTACAAAGCAGTTGTATTATCCACACTGCTATATGCTTGTGAAACCTGGACTGTTTATCAGCGACACGCTAGGAAATTAAACCACTTACACACAGTCTGCCTAAGGAAGCTACTGAAGATTAAATGGCAAGACAAGATTCCAGACACTGAAGTCCTAGAAAGAGCATCCATGCCCAGTATCCACACTCTACTGATGAAGAATCAGATTCGCTAGGCTGGTCACTTGACTCGCATGCCAGATCACAGGCTCCCTAAACGAATTTTCTACAGTGAACTGCGTTGTGGTAAACGCTCCCAAGGTGGCCAGAGGAAACGTTTTAAAGACACTCTGAAAATTTCACTGAATGCTTTTGGAATTCATCATGACACCTGGGAGGCTGCAGCCAGAGACCGAAATTCGTGGCGTGCATCATTGCGCAAAGGTGCAGTCATATGTGAGGCAACCAGGACTGCAAGAGCTGTGAAGAAAAGGCAGGACAGAAAAACCACTGCAGGAAATCCTCCTCCAGAGACGTCAAGCATTCTTTGCCCACATTGTCAAAGAACATTTCGAGCCAAAATAGGCCTTATCAGCCATCTTAGAACCCACGGCTCCACACCTTCAACCCCACTGGATGAAATGAATGGTCATCATCATTCTTGATGGACAAACAACATCAATATCCTTAAGGAACAGAAAGAACAACAATTCCTGGGCTTCCCTGTTAATTAGTCTTGTGGAATAATGAACTCGATGTTGTAATCAGCCCCTTGGGTGTAAGTAAAATCATGTTTGTCTTCTAGGGCTAAGCTGGTAGAAAAATGGCAATTGATCACATAGGGATACCTAACCTGGTATAAACTGGGTTGATGATGTTGAGGCAGGGCAGACTTTCTTACAGGTAATCACTCTTGAAGAATTCACCAGGTAAATTGCCCAGATCATAAAAATCTGACGAAGAAGTCCCTTTGTTCAGGTTAATGAATCTGAACTTATCAACCTCACTCAGTAGAGCGAGTTGTATCCAAGGTTTCCACTGACAAGGCCAACCAGTGAGTTAGGCAGCAAACACTGGAACTCTCCAGATAGAAATAGTTGTAGACGATAGACAGGGGCTGCTCCCAAGCCATTCATGCATCTGCTGGGTGAAGCTGATGCAAGGGGTAGTTAACGTTGGTAGGTATTCTTGACCTTCTTGTACATAAAATGAGAGGAATTACGCCCCTTTGACTATGGGTCCCAACTGTAAGACTAGTTTGCACCACTCATCTCTCTCCGGCGCTACAAACGGGGGAAAAAAACAATCGATATACATTTGAAAATAAAACAAATTTTCGTTATAACCAAAATATCAACAAACATAAAGAAAATAAAATAAAGGTAAGCAGAAGGGGAGGGTGTTTCTAATTCACCAATCCCTCTTCTCTGGTGATGGAGTTTAATCCAACTCTGATGGAATGCGACAAGTATCTACATAGGGATCAATACTTGTTCTCACTTGATGCTGTAATATTATGATGATATAAACTCGTGATGGGACAAGGACAGTAAGATAAGATAAGGTCCTTAAGATGAGACCAAGTTGTCCTGTTGTGACAAAGTCATTAGGTTGTGGCTACGGTAGGTTGAGACTATGGCATCATATTGAGACGGCAGGTTGTGACAAAGTCAGCAGATTGAGAGGACAGCACCATGTTGAAACAATGTCATCATCACACCATGTCATTATCATTAGTTCATAGGCCTTTTCCCACTGGGGTAAAATTCGAACGTTTACTCCAGCAATGAAAATAATAATCATGAACCAACATAAAATGTAAAACACTCACAAATGAGAAAACATGTAAATCCCTTCGTGAAATAATATGAGAGCCATCTAATGGATATTCATCCAACATGAGCAAAAACTCGAGCACAAGAACATGATGTCCTTTCCCAGCTTGTCTCTTAGAAGAAAGGGGGTTCAAGACGACGTTCGAAAATCCACCCAGTTTTGCAAGCTATGTGCACATACTTCAGGAATGAATTTTGCATTATGGCAATCAGTAAGAACGCTGCCAGCAACTCCTGAACATAAAATATTCGCCAAGTCATCCACAAAAATTGTGCAATGCTGACGTGAAGTGCACATCCTGCAAGACATGTGGATATAAGGTGCTCTATCTTCCTTCCAATGGGAGATTATAACTCATTAAAAAAAACATGGTATTCCTTTCACTTCCATGACATATCCATGAAAAAGATTACATGACAATCACACTCTGTATATTTACGAAAGATGTGAACAAGAAGATGCACCCGTAAGTGCACGATAGTTCAATATACACTTTAGCAAAAACATTACCCCAGCATAGGGGAAAAGGTTCAAGATATACATGTAAAGTGAACAGGTTTACTGCATATAGAAAAATGTAGATGTTGTGCATTGGTTGTGATATCACTCACTAAGCATATTGTAAATCACTAATAGTAGATAAAAACTGTAAGTATGACAGAATTATCAGTGGGATAGGCATGTCAGCTTTGCAGAAAGCGATCACTCAGGCTATCTTTTCAATGAAGCGTTGATCTCAGATTCACAATTCACATAAGAAACAGTGATACATGTACCCTCCACATCACGAGGCACAATCACAACATTTATAATGCTTACCTTGGGCACAGAGAGCACGATTGGGTGGAAACAACCTCCTTAAACTAGGAAACAACTTGACTCGATGATTACATTTTCAAGTGCCAGGCTATTGTTCCGCCGGGCCCCAGCCGGAACCTGGCTTGAATTTAAGCTATCTCGCTCTAATCACCCAATCATTAAGCTCACCTGAGCCGTACATACATTCCAAGTAGGTTGTCCTTTGTTCTGAATATTGGCTGACTGCATAACTCCTTATGTGGTCATCCGAAGGTCACACTTGAGAACCAGTTCCTGGAAAACTGTGATTCATCATCATCATCATCATCATCTTCCACTTCTGCCGTCAAGCGTCGTGGGGAGGAATAATTTGCGTTCCAGCGCCCGGTGGACGGCACTGGATAGTGTCATTCCGTGAGGTTGTACAATGTCTCTGATGTCGTCAATCCATTTTCTTCTTGGACGTCCTCGTGGTCTCGTCGCAGATGATCTTTGATGTAAGGCCAGTGGTGGTAGTTGTTGATGTTGCATTCTAATGACATGGCCAAACCACTTGATCTTCTGTCTGTCAATAAATGTGGCACAAGGTGTTGATCCCACAGTCACAGATTTAGATTGGTGAGGTAAAATATGTTACAGAGATCCTGGTTACAATTGTGTGTTCAATTTAACTTTATCGGTACATGTGTATTTTTATAAAGGCAATATTGCTTTGTAGTAAATTATATTTTTATAAAATCGTTAGAACTGTTCCATTTGTCTTGCAGTTTGAATAATAACTGTTTTTTTTTTTTAATTTATTTTTATTTTTCACATTTTAAACAGGATATTTCAAGGTAACACATGGCATGCACAAACTGGAATAAATAACATCATCAGTCTGACACCAGCTTGGGAATTTATTATTGTTAAGATACTTCAATTTATTGAAGATACACATCTTTTAACAGTAATGGAAATATTGGATGTTTGCAGACAAAACAGATTGGTTCATCTGATTGAGCAAGATGCTCATGAGCCGGCCCTGGAACTGCTGAAGGGGGATAATCATTTCTGTGTAGAAGAACTAAACAAATCACTTATTTCAGCTTGTCAACATGGGTACAAATTTATTATACAGATGCTAGTTCGACTTGGAGCAAATGTCAGTTACAGAGACACAGATGGAAACACACCATTGTTGATTTCTGTACAAAATGGATTCACAGACATAGTAAAATTTCTTCTCACAAAAAAGGCAGACGTCAATGCTTGTAATTCTGTGGGCCATTCAGCTTTGATTCTTTCCATTCGTTCTTCGGGATCAACGGAAATAACAGAGATTCTGTTGAAACAAACAGGAATAAACATTGACCATCAAAATCAAGTTGGCTACACAGCCATTATGAAAGCTGTTGAGTTCAAGGATATTGATACACTTAAAATACTGCTGGATGAATACTTAAACACAGCAAATGAAGAAGAAGAAGAAGATGAAGAAGAAGAACTTGTAAATGAACATAGTACACATGAACTCATCTCAACACTAAGAGAGACAGTAAACTGCAGAGGAGAAAATGTTCTTCAAATTGCTGAAAGGTGTGGAATTGGAAATGTTTTTCAACTATTACAAGAGCATGCAAGCACCAAAATATCACCTTTAGAGCTTGCAATGAGATCGAATGATATAAAATCATTTCATATCTTCTTAGACTGTGATTTCATTTATGCAAATAAAAAGAAAAAATATCTTCATGAAGCATTTGTAAAAGTTGTCCAAACATGCAGTAAAGATGGAGTTATACATTTCAATGAAAATGAGATTGCAATGATGAAGGCTTTGTTAGAACATGGAGCAGATGTGAATGAAACTTGGTTTGATCCATTTCCTCTTCTTGATGGAGAACAAGCTGAAAGACACAGATTCTACTATGAACGGCAAGTAGACGCAATACAAATTGCTGCAAAAAGTGGTTGCTTTAAAGTTCTTGAGCTGTTGCTGTCATTTAAAGCAGATGTAAACAGGCATGAATTTTGTAGCTCCCCACTTCACATTGCCCTCTGCCAAGGTCATACAGAGTGTGCCGAGCTTCTCATCCATCATGGAGCAAATATAGATTTTAAAAAAGTCCTGATGTTAGCAGTTGAACAACAAGTACCAACGTATGTGGGTTTTCTGATTGGGAATTATAAAAACAAAATAATGCAAAATTTGAAGAGTACCTCAGAAATTCAAGATATTTTGTTCAGGTCGGTCAGGAAAGGCAATTTGGAAATTATTGGTCACATTCTTGACTTAGGAGCGGACATCAATGGTTTAGTGGGTTCTAAAATGTGTCCTTTAGCAGAATCCAAAAATGGAGAAGTTGCCAATTTTTTAATTGATAGGGGTGCAGATGTAAATCATATAGACACACTACTAGAATGCATGACGCCTCTAATCAAAGTTTTAGATGGCAGGGGTATTGACGATAATTCTGTTGTAGAGGTTATTCAGGTGCTGCTAGAAAATGGTGCTTCTGTAAATAATAGAAGCTGGACTGGGGAAACTGCGCTTATGTTGGCAGCTGTGAAAGAAGGAAGTGTGAGTGTGATGCAGCTTCTCTTGGATCATGGAGCTGGACTTAGTGAGAGGAATAGAAAAGGTAATACAGCTCTCATTCTTGCAGTTTGTGAAGGTTGCTCTGAGAATGTTTCATGTCTACTTAAGTTTATTAAAGATACAAAGCAGATACTAAATTTACAAAACAATGTAGGCTTGACAGCTCTTATGTACGCCGTGAGATTAAGAAATCGAGTCCTAATAAAAGAATTGATAGATCACGGTGCAGATGTAAATATCACAGATAAAAGTGGCAACACAGCTTTATTGCACTTACTGCTGACGTCAGATAAACAAGAAGATGAAATTATCAGATCTCTGATCCAAGCCGGATGTGATGTAAACTGTCAAAATGATAATGGAACCTCACCTTTGATGTTGGCAGCTAAAAATTGTTTAGAAGTTACAGTATCTGTGTTGCTAGATTCTGGAGCAGAAATCAATGCTGTTAGCAAAAATGATGTAACAAAAACAGCTATTACGTATCTTTTTAACAATTTACATCTGAAAAGTAGTGGTTTAAGCTGTTTGGAGTATTTACTGGATAGAGGGGCCAGTTCATCATATGTAGAAGCAACTGCTTTTCACAACTTGATAGTTAAAAGACAGATAAAAGTGGTTCCAAAAGTCATCAGAGGTGGATTTGGGCCTGCGAGTATCAAAACAGATAGAGTACCTACATTACACAATGTAAGTCACATAATGCCATCATTTTCTCCTCTCTGTACAGCGCTGTGTGTGGGGGATGATGCCCTAGCTCGCTTTTTTATTGGAAACCTGTTCCTCACTCATTCCGACGTATCTTTGCTGGGTCATGAGAAGTTGATGAGACAGCATCTTGAAAGAAAGAATTTCAAAGAGTGCATTGATATCCTTAATGAAATCTCCACACAGCCAATGACATTATTTTATCTGTCTTTTGTGGCAGTGTCAACACCTGTAAGGGCAACCCCTGGTCGTGAGGTCAGAGTGAACAAGTTGCCGGTACCGCAGATTATCAAAGACAAACTTCTGTTTAAATCACAGGATGTTGAGTTAACTGTTCCAGAGACACGAATTATTGACTCTGATGTTTATTTTGTACACAGTGACTATTACGTTACTACTGGTAATTTAGTCAGGAACTATGGACATGAACCTTTTATGTCAAGATATCTTGGATTTCTTGATTATGAAGATGCTTATATTTATGATAGCGATTAGGTGTCAGTTTAATAAACTAATGGAAAGGAAATACTGATGAGTGTGATTGTGGAACTGGTAAAATGACAGCTAAACGATTGTTGCGGGAGTGCCCAACAGAATAGAGAAAAGTATTTTGGCCAACACCCACTCCATTTGAGTACAAACTCTATGGGGATATCAACAATTAAGTTGGCTGCTGCTTTCATTGCATTAATTCATATTGACGTCTGGAGGTGAACGAAGAAGAAAAGAACAGTCAGTGAAGAAAGTGTATGACTGACTGTTACAAAGAGAAGTGTATGAGTTGTTTCAGTTTGTACATTTTTTTTTTACTGAACACATACACACCTACTTAAATGTTTAATTATTGGCATGTAGAATTTAATGCTGAAAATAAAGAACATTGGCCATGATAAACAAAAGAACGGAAGTCGGCATGGCCGAATAGATAGGAGAGTTTGTTCTTAAACATCCGCCGTATTGATGCCGAAGGAACGGGTTAAACCCCTACACCTGTAAGCTGGACTAAAATGTTGACTTCTCGTTCTTTATTTGGGGACATAAATTACAAGTACCTCTGAAATCGGAGTGGTTTCGCCTAATGGTGAGGGACACTGGTAATAGAGAACTCTAATCCACATGCAAACAATCAGCCCAGTGCACTAGAAGTAGTAACATGTGTATAGACTACGCTGGTATTCAAAGCGAGTTAAGGCAAAAATAAAAAGCATTAGAACCTTTAACTCCGTCTTTCTCCTCTTGTTCTTGTTTTCTACATGAAGTGATATATCCACCTTTAAAGGCTGGTTGTGGTGAGTCTCAAACACACTTTGTCCTGTGATTCTATGATGCACTAATGCTGAATTCTGCCAATTCATCTCTGATGTCTTCCCATGTGAAACACTAACATCTCTCTATATCTTCCTCCAATACATGTGGAACACTCCACCTACTTCAGTATACTTTCTGGCAGTTTGTCTCTGAGGTCTCCCCGTGTGTAACACTACATTACTCTCTATATTTCCCTCCAACACAAGTGGAACACTTCATCTACTTTAATATACTATCTGTCTGTTTATCTATGATGTCTCCCAATATATAACACTAACTACCACTTTAATTTCACTCCAACACAAGTGGAACATTTAACCTACTTCAGTATACTACATACTTGTCGACCAAGGTACAGTTTCTCTGGAGTAAATCTCCCCCTGGTATGTTTCTTAGATCCATTCTAACAAACGAAAGGTCAGAAGAAGGAGGCAAGCAGCCAGGAACCGCACCACAGCAATCAGATGCCTCACAAACACGATATGAAAAGTGTCTATCAGCGAACGAAAGAAGAATATTTATTAGAGGTATCAGCTTACACAAACTGCCACACTATGAAAATATACATGCACTTCTGATGTTATAAATACACAAAATATTAAAGACACCACTGATGAGCACTTGCATGTATTTGGCGATAACAGAAAGCTGGTAGTACCATCTACTGTCTTAGAGTATCTCAGTCGTTCTAAGATCTGTCTTAATAATATGAACTATTAATATAAAAAAAGGGATGACTATTAACTACCAAGCTGATGCTGAAAATGAATGAAAGCATTAGAAATATTAATGATGTCTGAGATTCTGAACTTTCGGCTGTCTACATGAGAATTTCAGTTTTTTTGTATTTTTTTTAACGTTTTTAAATAATGACTATGGTCGAAATGTTTATTTTTTAAAATGTGTCTAACTTTTGTTGAGCTTCATAAATATGTTTTGTTAATTCACTTTTACTGTGAACTGTTGCATTATATGTAGCTGTACCCTAAACATTGTTATAGTTAAGTGTATTTTTTATTTTATTTACTTGTATTGTGAAAATTTGAAAATGCTTAAAGCAACATTCAGTATACTGTTTAATCTTTTTTCAATCATCATCATCATCATCATCATCATCATCATCATCATCATCATCATCATCATCATCATCATCATCATCATCATCATCATCATCATCATCATCATCATCATCATCATCATCTAAATTTGCTGTCAAGTGTCATGGAGAGTAATAGCTGGCGCGACAGTGCCCGATGGGTGACATTGGACAGTGTCATTCCGTGTGTTTGTACAATATCTTTGATGTCGTCAATCCATTTTCTTCTCACGCGTCCTCTTGCTCTTGTAGCTGATTCTTTGGTGTAGGACCAGTGCTGGTAGTTGATGGCGTCGTAATTTAACGAGATGGCCAAATCATTTGATCTCCTGTCTTTCAATACAAATGGCACAAGGTGTTGATCCCACTTATTATCTTATTGCATCATTTCTTACTCGGTCTCGGATAATCAAGTTGGCATCTCTCCTCAAGCATCTCATCTCCCAGGTGTTGATTTTGCTTAAGTATGATTTCGATACCGTTCAAGTTTGACATTGATTGCATAGTGTTGGTGTGAATATGCTATTTATTATCTGTCGTTTTGCCGACATAGATACATTTGGATGTTTCCGTATGGATAATAGATTATATATAAGTTGATATACAATTTGATATATATATATATAAGATGATGGAGTCTGTTTTTCACTATCTGCTAATATTAATATATACCGGCATGGCTGAGAGGTATAACTTACTTTTAAACAATCCCTGCAGACCGCTGCATAGTAAGTTCATTTCACACACCGGTCAGTTGGATTTCAATGTTGACTACTCACCCTTGACTTGGGGAAGTAAATTATAAGTACACCAGAAGCCGGAAAGGTTTCACCTGATGGCGAGGGACCGAGATAATGATCCAACCCTTATATAACAATCAGCTCAGTGCTCTAACTACTAGTAGTACATGTGTGGAATACGTTCGAGATATAATATGGAGAATGAAAAATTAATTTACCAAATAGGTGACATGTTATGTGTATATTCCTATTATGTTTGAGAGTTGTGTGTGTGTGTGTGTGTGTGTGTGTGTGTGTGTGTGTTTTGATGATGATGTTGATGATGATGATACAACTGGTGCTATAGTATACAGGATATGTATTATTACATTTATTGAGTAATCAATCTGTAATTTACTTATGTATCGTTTTTCCAATATTCTGTTCAACCCGTCTGGGTTTTAATTTGGTGTTATATCTATATATAAAAGACAATGTGTGTGTGTGTGTGTGTGTGTGTGTGTGTGTGTGTGTGTCCTTTATGCGTTCCCGAACGGTCCATCCGATTGAGATGAAATTTTGTACCAATGTTTTTCTCACTCCCGCGGATTTAACTGACATAGTTAGTTAGTTTAAAAACAGTTCTGTACGTAATACAACAACATTAAAAGGAAAGACGTATAATTACAATATTGCAAGAGGACTTAACAACAAAAGTTATATCAAGGGACATTACTTTTAGTACCATTGCTATATTATGTAATTTAAATAATTGTTGTACTTTACTTCAAGTTTTATAAAATGTTTACAGAAGTTATCTACAATCATATGTGGTATAAACAGAGTGATAAAAACTATCAGGCATCTTCAAAAGTTTTTCGTAAAAATAATGTATCTATTTTAGATACGTAAAAATTGTCTAACTCATTTTTTTTTTTTAAATTTCTCTTCGACATCACGTAAATGTTTTATTCCTCTTTTATTTATTTTCGACATCACATTAAATGTGTTATTCTTCTGTTACTACACAGCAGCACATTATCAGGGCATACTACCATCTTTCTATCACACTTGTATACAGGCAATACAAAGACATGAATATTTAATATATGAAACAACACGAGAAATATACAAACAATTAGTAAACAAGCACTATCACTTAAACTGAGAATCAAAAGAGGACAAAAATATTTCATGTCAGACTACACATTCACCTTTTCCAACTTACACAATAAGAACATCACATCTAAGGCGAAAGAAGTCACTTACAGATTGATTTTTAATATGACTTCCATAATACCCAAAGTAACTTTCAGATCCAGGCAAATACGAAAATGCCAACTATGCAGGAACAACACACAAGAGACAGAGGAACACATTTTCTTCACATGACAAACAGTCACAGATGCAGTGGAAACTCTACAACAACTAATACAAACACACAAGCAAACAAACAGACATTTACAAGTCAATCTTTCTTAACACTCTTCCTAAAACACACACACACACACACACACACACACACACACACACACACACACACACACACACACACACAAAACTACTTCAAACACTAGCAGAATACAGAACATTAATTTGGAATTGCAGAATCAAGGCAAGGTTCAACTCCCTTACATACAACAGAAACTTATTTTTACTAATGTTCAAATACAAACTATCTACTATTTTCCCTGACTGAAATGTGTAAACTCTCCTTAATTTCGTTTTCTCTTGCAATTAGAAAAAGAAATGCCATTATTATTACTACTACCATTATATTACTTTTCTCATTATTATATTTGAATGTGCAAAATGGAATATATTGGGGGAGGGGGTTATGGTCAGGTTTAAGTCCTTCACATTGTATTTGATGCTCAAACACTATCACAACTTTGGCCCAACTATCTCCCTCTGGACAGGTCATGGACTCTAATTGCTAGTTATAAATCTTCGCTTCTTGTCCCCAAACAAAACGTGTCATGGACATTTACAATTCACTATGTAATTTGATACCAGGCCAGCAACATCAAACATGTGATACTTCACCTCTGAAACTATGTGACCTAGTAATTATAGGGAACCCACATTTTTATTGGAATGATAATGTAAGGTTATTGCCCAAGCTCACTGCATTCAATGTACTGCTATCTCCAGAAAGCGTGAGATAGATCAAGACATAATGTGTGTGTGTGTGTGTGTGTGTGTGTGTGTGTGTGTGTAGGAGAGAGAGAGGGATAGAGAGAGAGAGAGAGAGAGAGAGAGAGAGAGAGAGAGAGAGAGATGTAATATGCTTTCCGCTTGTGGAGATGGGAATGAAGCGAGGAATGTGTGTTTACATGCACTATTCCATAAATGTCATATTATCATAACTGTATATGTATGTATTTGTTTTCTTAACGCATGTGACATTTAACACTAACAAACAGCAACGCTCTGTAATATACACAAACAAAAGAAACACGCATTACACCTTGTAAATATGCATTGCTTTGTATGGAATAAACGGGGGAAAAACATTGAATAATGTTAACATTTTTTGAGAGAAAGTTAGTTGCATATCCTCTGAAGTACGCCACAGTCAACCCACCAATCTCTAAACCGTACAAAGCACACATCAATGTCGAGTATTGCAATTAGGTTAAATCGATCAAGTACTTTTGCGAATATGTCAACAAAGGAAGTGATATGGCAGTTTTCGGAGTGGGAAATGCATCTGCATCTATCGATTAAATAGACCAATATCAAGTGGGACGCTACATTAATAGTAATGAAGCAGTATGGCTATTTTTATCATTTCCAATCCATGAACGTTGTCATCCAACAGTTGTTCATTTGGCAGTGCACCTTGAACATGGACAGCGCGTGTACTTCACAACAGAAAATGCACGTGAACGAGCATTGTCACCACCACCAACAACGTTAGCTGCATTTTTTTTTCATTGTGCGGGAATGATATGTTTGCAAAGAAGCTACTTTACTCTGAAGTGCCAACATACTACACATGAAATGATATGTTTGCAAAGAAGCTACTTTACTCTGAAGTGCCAACATACTACACATGGAATGATATGTTTGCAAAGAAGCTACTTTACTCTGAAGTGCCAACATACTACACATGGAATGATATGTTTGCAAAGAAGCTACTTTACTCTGAAGTGCCAACATACTACACATGGAATGATATGTTTGCAATGACGCTACTTTACTCTGAAGTGCCAACATACTACACATGGAATGATATGTTTGCAATGACGCTACTTTACTCTGAAGTGCCAACATACTACACATGGAATGATATGTTTGCAATGACGCTACTTTACTCTGAAGTGCCAACATACTACACATGGAATGATATGTTTGCAATGACGCTACTTTACTCTGAAGCGCCAACATACTACACATGGAATGATATGTTTGCAATGACGCTACTTTACTCTGAAGTGCCAACATACTACACATGGAATGATATGTTTGCAATGACACTACTTTACTCTGAAGTGCCAACATACTACACATGGAATGCATCAGCGAAAAAGTTTCAACGTCGAAAACAAGGTAAAGCAGTTGGAGGACAGAACAATTTATATTCGACCAACTCGTTAGGCCGTCTGTACACTGTTCACCCAAACAATTCAGAATGCTTTTTCTTGCGATTATTGTTAATCAACGTACGTGGACCGACATCCTTTCAAGAATTAAGAACAGTAAACGGTCAAGTATCAAGTATGTGCCACTTATCGTGAAACTTGCCAAGAATTACATCTTCTTGAAAACGATGCACATTGGGACACTTCACTTGCTGATGCATCAAATACTGCTCAACCACAGCAAATACGCACGTTATTTGCCATCATACTGACAACGTGCTTCCAATTCAATCCAAAAGATTTTTGGGAAACATACAAAGACTATATGAGTGAAGACATCCTACATCGTTTGCGTGCAATGAATCAAAATCCGGACATTCAATTCACACCAAATGTGTATAATGAGGATTGGTTTCGATTGTGGACAATCGCTAACAAACCACTGGTACAATTGAGAATGACTGCGCCGAATCGATGTGCAAACGATCTTTTCGATCGTGATTTGCAACGACAAACACTCTTTGATGTCGACGAATTGGGTACATTTGTTGAAACGAATCTTCTGAAATTGGTTCTAGAATAACGTATATCATATAACATAATTATGCATGAAATTACAAGCCAAACCAGCGGATTGTATTTCCTAGATGCGCCCGGAACACTTATTTTTGGCAACCACACGTTAACTACAAAATATTGCGTTGGCCATCGCATCATCTGGAAATGCGACAACTCTTTTGGGTGGTGGTCGGACAGCACATTCAGCACTGAAATTGCCGTTGAATATGCACATCACTGAGACACCAACATGCAATATCAGCAAAAATTCTGGAATAGGTAAAGTGCTCCAATCATGTCAACTCATTATGTGGGACGAATGTACAATGGCGCACAAAAAAGCGTTGGAGGCGCTTCATTGTACACTACAAGATTTCAGAGGAAATGAACAGCTCTTCGCTGGCGCACTTATTTTATTGTCTGGTGATTTTCGACAAACTCTACCAGTAATACAACGTTCAACATCCGCTGATGAACTTAATGTATGTCTGAAATCATCAGTTTTATGGCGACACGTTCAGATATTGGCTTTGAAGACCAATATGCGTGTACAACTACAACATGATGCATCCGCAGCACTTTTCGCAAAACAATTGTTGGATATTGAGAATGGGAAAATGCCATTCGATGAATCCAGACAATGTATCACATTGCCAGCAAACTTCTGTACAATCACAGCAACTATAGATGAATTGATTCATAAATTTTCCCCAAATATCGCACAGAATCACAAAAATCATCAATGGCTTAGTGCACTTGCTATATTTGCAGCCAAAAACAACGATGCCAATGCCGTCAATTTCGTCATTCAAAAAGAAATACCAGGCGAAGTGACAACGTATAAGTCCATCGATTCTGTGATGAATTAAGACGAAGTTGTCAATTATCCAAATGAATTCTTGAATTCACTTGATTTGTCAGGCATACCGCCGCACGTTTTAACATTGAAAGTTGGCGTGCCTATCATTCTTCTCCGAAACATTAATCCACCTCGACTTTGCAGCGGTACCAGGCTTTCAGTCAAAAATATATTGAACAATATCATCGAAGCTACAATTTTAAGTGGGAAATTTAAAGGAGAAGATGTACTATTGCCTCGCATCCCAATGATTCCAACAGATATGCCATTAGAATTCAAACGTCTGCAGTTTCCGGTGCGAGTCGCATTTGCTATGACGATCAACAAAGCACAGGGACAATCGCTACAAGTGTGTGGACTCAATTTGGAGAATCCATGCTTCGTAAATTGGCAGCTATATGTGATCTGCTCACGCGTCTGAAATCCTTCGGATTTATTCGTGTACGCACCAGACGGAAAAACTGTCTTGTGGAGATTCTCCTTGTGGAGAACTCAGACTAGAGCAACAAAGCCCGATAGAAAATGTGGACAGACAGAGACCACAACCCGGGTAGCCAATCTGCCAATGGGAGTAGGAATGCAGAAAAGAAACCCCAACTGTCGAATATGGAAGATGTTGGCCTAAGTGGCACGTGGCTAGAAAGTGGACATCTATGCTCTACAGTGGATATCATGCACCACACACTGCAAACGTTAATCGCAGAAGAAGAAAAAGAAGCAGCAGCAGAAGAAGACAAATGTGCTGAATGTCAGAAGCATAATAACATAAAGCATTATTTATTGCCGTCAAACTCAAAGAAATATGAGCCCCAATAGATTTCAGTAATTTGATTGTAATCCGCACGACTAGCCGCATATTCCTCCGTGCATTCAGGCCTACACATTTGATGAGCCTATCACGTCACAGATTCATTGTAGATTCCTGTCTCGGAAAATGAATAAACCTATACGCCGACAAAACTACTGAGCGTAATCTTGCCAAGAAATCAACATACAGCTGAAAGATGCTGGTGTTGACAGCGATGTCCTGTAAAGGATATGCCAAAAAAAAAAAAAAAATACGCCGACACATACAACACAATAAACTGACACATCACAAACCTCCTACGTCATCGATAGGACGGCACATTTTGGAAAACGGTCATGTTATTGATCGGGACAATGCGTTTCGCGTGTAGTTTAACACACAAAATGGTCCCTTAATTAAATGTCACTGAAACGATCGCCATTAATCGGCATGAATGAAGTTTTGGGCAATTTGAATGACATGATAGTCAGTGTAAAATTACCCTGGCAGACAATTTAAATTACAGTAGATACACCCTTCAAGCTGAAATATACACTTATTCACAATCACTTTAGTGATGTGTGATTTCTGCAGTATGTACCCGGTGAGTTGCAGCGAAATGTGCCAGGGAATAAATCGAGCAATCTATTGTTTGTGTCTTCGTTATTCGAATTCACATGTCAAAACCTTGTTTTGAATAACCCTATGACAATGAAAAACATGCTTAAAGATAGCCCTAGAAGACTATATATCACAAAAATTAATATTCTTGTATAGTATAGGGATCAGTATTGACAACAACAACAACAACAACAACAACAATGCTGGTGTGGTGGGAAATGAAAAGGCGAACAGGTTGGCTGTATGTGCAACCCTTGGTTGGGTATTTGGTGCATGAGAAGGCTGATGTTGTCGCGGCCTTTTGCAACCATGTGTATAGTGCAGATGAGCTTATAGATCATCACTGCTCGGAGAGAATGGTGCTGCAGTGGATATGGCAAACACTCAAAACTCCGAGGACTCTTCGCGGCGGCAGATGAGGACGAAGCATGTATGGGAATGTCCTCGAGTGCTGCTGGGGTGTTCTCTCCCGTTCCCTTGCACGCAAGCATTGTCCATACAACCTGCTACGACTGCTTGTGCACTGAAATTATTTTTGTGTGTGGATTCTCTTTCCCTATTACCAGTGTCCCTCGCCATCAGGCGAACCTACTCCGACTTACGTTCACATGTCAAGGACAAGAAGGCAACACGTTAGACCAGCTGACCGGTGTTGGGGTTGAACCCGTTACCTCAGCGTCAGTACACCGGATGTTTAAGAACTAGCGCTCTTATCTATTCGGCCATGCTGATCTCCTTCCCGGGTGCTGTGATGTCGGTTTTCTCTACTGAATTCAAATCAATGTTGCACAATAAGATATACTGATAATGTAATGATTGAGATCTAATTTAATTCTGTGAGATTGGCTATCCTGATCTGAAACTACAGTTTTCTTGTACGAGAGTAAGTCAATAAGTAGTCACAAATGGCTGTAGAAAAATAACTGAATAAGATAACAACTTGAAACCATTTTATTTGTATATATACATTGTCCCTTTATTTCTCAACATAATTTCCACCAAGATTGATGCACTTATCCCATAGTTTTATCAGTTCTCTCATCAGTGCTGATGTTGACAGCTATGTCCTGTAAAGGATATGCCAACACACAACCAAAACCAAAAAAAAAAGGTACGAGTAACACCTATTAAAAAGTGAGAGATCATAAACACAGAGTGTGCATACCTTACAACGAACTCCAATACACCAAACGTAAAACACGGGGGGGGGGGGGGGGAATGGTGGGGGGGGGGGGGGGGGGGGGAAATGGGGGGGGGGGAGATGATTTTAAAAATTTATACCACGAAACAATGAATCAGCGTTTCGATCATAAGTACCTTCATTGGGGACAACACAAAACAAATTTAAATATAAAGATGCAATCAGGAAATTTCTTCTTCTTCTTCTTCTTCTTCTTCTTCTTCTTCTTCTTCTTCTTCTTCTTCTTCTTCTTCTTCTTCTTCTTCTTCTTCTTCTTCTTCTTCTTCTTCTTCTTCTTCTTCTTCGCCTTCTTCTTCGCCTTCTTCTTCTGCGTTTATCCGGAGAGTTTTTTTCGAACGTGTTAGCGTTGTGCCTGTTTACAGCAGAGCTGCATTTTTGCGCCGTTAGGCAGACACATCCGACTTCTGTGAGCATTTGTTGACCGGGTTAAGCTTCCCGGGTTTTTCGAAGGGCATTCGACTCTCACTCGGACGTAGTTGCGTTGTGCCTGTTTACAGCAGAGCTGCGTTCTTGCGCCGTTAGGCCGACATTTACGGGCATTTGATAACTGGGTTAACCTTCCCGGGGGTTTCTTAGGACGTGTGACTCTCACCGTTGTGGTTTTATCCCCCCCCCCCCCCCCATACCCGCTGGCCCATTTAGAACAACCGAAGACATCCCGGCCATCCCTGAAGGGAAGGCAGCGGCAGACTATGGGCATTTCCCGCCATCAAAGGAGGCTTCCATACTTGCAGAGCCTACACACACCGCTCTGGTACTGGGCTCACCAAAGGAATCGTCACGTTCTGCACATGGCTGCTTCAATTCCTCACTTCCGTATTTTGGGCATTTTATTCGCCACTGGCCGCTCCACACGCTAACCAGGAGAGGCCAGTCTGCAGATGACATCCACTCAGCGAGCTTTCGGTTCGGACTTTCCACGAAATGGGTTTGCTAGCCAAGCAATATTCGTGCTTCTTGGTCGCTTTCTCGACTCTTACTGTTGTTGTGTCATCCCTGTCCCAGCTGGCCCACATAAAACAGCCGAAGACATCCCGGATTGCCCTCAAGGGAAGAGAGGGGCAGACTATGGGCATTCCCCGCCATCCAAGGAGGCTTCCATTATTGCAGAGCTGACACATAACGCTCTGGTACTGGGCTCGCGCAAGGAATCGTCACATCCTGCACATGGCTGCTTAGCCTCACTCCTCCCCCTACCCCCGTTCATCACAGGCTACTTCCCCGAAGACCAGTAGGGATCTGTATGCAGATGACATCCTCATCGCAAGCTTTCGCTTCGGACTTCAACGTAATGAATTCGCTAACCGAGCAAGAATCCGTTTCGTGCCAATGAGACACTTTTCGACCTTTAGATACTGACTATCCTCGTAATAGATTTGCTATCCGAGATATATTCCACTGTGTATCTCTGTGACGTTTTGCCTTTAAGTTGCATTTCCTCGCACCAGGATAAGGCTTGTACCCTCCCAATTGCGCTCTTCCGCCCGAAACCGTTAGCACAATGTGGGGTGTTGGGTTTGGTAAGCGCCGCCCAACATTCGGTGCTGAAAGAAAGCAGGTAGTACCGTCTACTGTCATAAGTCGCTTAAAAGTCGACAGGGTCGACTTCATTGCACCGGGTTTTTATCCCATATGGCTCGGTCTCTTTCCGCAGTACGGAAAGCGTCGCACAAAGCACGAACTCCGTAGCTTTTAGCGACGACCCATGGGAGTCTCCGAAACATTTAACTCGTAAACCGAAGGACGCGGCCCGGAATCGAACCCACAACCTTCGGCTCACGAGTCAAACGTCAAACGGCTTGACCACTTCGCCACAGATTACATACGGTAGCTCTGTAATATCTGACGAAGACCTGACCCTTATATAAATACACACACACACACACACACACACACACACACACACACACACACACACACACACACACACTGACACCTAAACCCGAAACCCTAAACCTAAGAAAATTACAACAGGCGGCTCTAAAAACACGCGTCAAACACTACACTATGCTCCGATGCCATAGTCAAGCTATTAAATAACGAACATCAGTTTTTAACCTCAATAATTTCTCCATGGCCTGTTCAGCCAGCTGTCGGCAAAAATAAGAAATCAATTAACCAACTTACGTTATCGCAGGCTCTATTTTATGACCTTTATCGAGATAATTAGAATATATAATAATAATTTGTTGCGTATCCCTTACGGGACGTTGCAGTCAACACCAGCATTTTCAGCTGCTATTGATGTACTAGGCAAGTGTTACGTTCAGTAGTTTGCCATTGCTTTCTGAACGACCGGCTCCTATACCTTTTTCGAAAAAACCAGCACCGCTGTGATTCGAACCCGGGTATACGGGCTCACAAACCGCGTTCGCAAGCCCTTAGCCACAGAGACCGGCTTATTAGAATAGCTAAACTAATTCTTCTTCTTCTTCTTCTTCTTCTTCTTCTTCTTCTTCTTCTTCTTCTTCTTCTTCTTCTTCTTCTTCTTCTTCTTCTTCTTCTTCTTCTTCTTCTTCTTCTTCAGCGTTCCGAGCCATTGAGGTTCTTTGCTGCAGACACAATCCGTCTCCATTCATCTCTCTGGTTGACCTTCTCTTGCCACTCGTTGATTCCAAGTGCTTGTAGGTCTGTATATATATTATCTCTCCACCGTCTTCTTGGTCTACCTCGGGGTCTACGGTCATTTATTTCCTGAGTGTAAGCGAGTTTTGTTTCCCTATTATCTTCCATTCTTTCTATATGCCCCAGCCATTGTAGTCTATTAGCCTTCATGATACCAGTAGTAGTATATAGGGAGGTTACGAGGCGGTTTGAGCAATGAGCAAAGAGATATATCTCATTGCTCATTGTCGTCTCATGTCTCGTCTATGCCTCATGTCTCGTGGTGGGTGGGTTGTGGGCGGCCTCATGCTTTCCAGCTCCTTCCTCGTTTTTTTAAGTGTCAGCTGTGGTTTTTAATCAGAGCATCGGGGTTAACAATGAAAAGATCAATTGAACTAGGTGGGTAAGTTAAGTGAAGATGAGCGCGATAACTATGGCGCCATGTTTGCTAATTGATTCAGAATATGTCAGCCGGTGTAATGCATTAGCTTCCCGTTTTTATAGACGACATAAGTGGTGTCAGGTCGTCGACAAACAAGCGGAGTCGGGTGGTAAAGTGAGTGCAGGGTCGGGATGCAGGGTAGTGAGCAGGTTCGAATCCCATGGTGTGGTGGGGTAGTGTAGCAGTAACGAAGCTATGTGGTATCATTGGCGGTTCAAATCAAGCCCCTGGTCGCTAACTATACCCAACATAGGTGCCAGAGAAGCGAATGCAGCGGTGTCGCTTTGCTTATTTCTCAAAAAACCTAAGTTCCACAGCCAGCAGATTCAGCGTGACTGCTCATTGTCTTCACATTCATACAAAACTACAGGTTCTATGTAACAGCGCAACACTCTTTTTCTCGTAGCAATTGCCCTCTTTTTACTGGTCAATATGTTTTTTCATCTTCGCCATGGCGATTAGTTTCCTGTTTGTATAGACGGCACAACAAACTGGGCATCCACCATGATCTTTATCATATAACAGTTGTTGCAACACTCGGCAAAATTAAACAAGGAAATATGGTAATGAAACTGTGCAAAAGATCAACTGAACTAGGTGGGCAGGTTAAGTGAAGATGAGTTCGATAACGGAGGCGGCAGGTTTGCTAATTGATTCAGAAGATGTCAGCCGGTGTAATGCATTAATTACCTTCCCGTTTGTATAGACGACATAACAAACCCGGCAACCAGCATGATCTTTATCATACAACAGCTGTGGTAGAACGCACCGATTTCTCATCAAACTCAACAAGGAAATATGGTAATGAAAGTGTATGGTACAAAGTCTTTTTTGTAAATTCGAAATTGTATCTCCAGCTGCGGTAAAATAGTCCTTTCATTAAAACCATCTGTGTATTGATGTCAGCCGGTGTAATACATTAATTATCTTCCCGTTTGTATAGACGGCACACAAGCTGGGACGTACCAGTATGGTGATTATCGCACAACAGATGTTGCAACACTCGGTAAAACACAAGGAGGAAATTGTGCGCATATCAAGATAAAGTTAATTATATTCGACCGGTACTTTAGTAGCACAATACATAAACAGGCGCACAGCGGCGGCAAGTCAGTACCTTATTGTTTTATAACTCAACCAGCTGCATGGTAACATATTTCGATGTGGTACAAAGACATTTTTAATTCTAGATATTATCTTCAGCCGTTGCAAAATATTCCCGACAAAAGCTGTAATTACAAACTGGCGATAGCTGTTAAAAATCAGCTGGCTTCATTTTCCCCCTAATTGGGAACAACGGGTTATAGACATTATTACAGACGACAGATGTGGGCGTATGAATACAATATCACCACCTGAATAAAGGGTGTCAGGTGGGCTTGGACACATCAGGTGTATAATACCTGTGGAATATGAGCTGTAAAATTCATATTCTGGCAGCCAGCTGAAGCTAATACACCGGGATGAAACAAGGCCTGGACCACAACTAATGGGGGTGAGTATAAGGTTCGTGGGTGTCTGTGTGAGCTGGTGTGTTTGTGTGTGTGTGTGCGTGTGCGCTTGTGTGTATGTGTGTCTGTGTATGCGTCTGCATGTGTGTATGGGTGTCTGGTTGTGTGTATGTGTGTCTGTGTATGCGTCTGCATGTGTGTGTATCCGTCTGCATGTGTGTGTGTGTGTGTGTGCGCTTGTGTGTATGTGTGTCTGTGTATGCGTCTGCATGTGCGTGTGCGCTTGTGTGTATGTGTGTCTGTGTATGCGTCTGCATGTGTGTATGGGTGTCTGGTTGTGTGTATGTGTGTCTGTGTATGCGTCTGCATGTGTGTGTGTGTGTGTGCGCTTGTGTGTATGTGTGTCTGTGTATGCGTCTGCATGTGTGTGTGTGTGCGTGTGTGTATGTGTGTCTGTGTATGCGTCTGCATGTGTGTGTGTGCGTGTTCGCTTGTGTGTATGTGTGTCTGTGTATGCGTCTGCATGTGTGTGTGCGTGCGTGTGTGTATGTGTGTCTGTGTATGCGTCTGCATGTGTGTGTGTGTGTGTGTGTGTGTTCGCTTGTGTGTGTGTGTGTGTGTCTGAGGTTGCATGCTTTTGTACTTATGTTTATGGTTTAACTTATCATGTTCACGTGTTTTCTGCCTTGTACCTATTGTTTGTAAAACAGTGTATGGTTAATACGGCTACCGTATTCACGTCTTATTCATGCCCTTGTGTTTATTTGTTAATGATATAGTGAGTCTGAGCGGGAATCTTTAGTAGATGGTATTGGTGCCCACAATGAACAACTGGCTTAGAATTAATAGTTACCTCTAAGAAAGAAATATTTCATAATGTACAAGTACATGCGCATATTCTTAAACCAAAGTGAGCCGTTACAACAATATTGGACCAGTCTTATAGAACCCGGCTTGAAGACTTTACAACAAAAAAGCGACAGGGTGTCATATACCCGTACATGTCCCTGTACCTGTGTGTTTCTTAGTGGAGCTGAATAGTAATGTTTTGTGTCTTATTTTCACAGATCGCCTTGTATCTAAGATATCGAAGGATCACAACCAGAAAGTCGATGGGGTCGACAACCAGTATTACCTTGTGTCTAATCTAACAAAAGGGTCACCACCAACGAGTTGATAGTACGCTCAGGTATGTATGTGTGTATATCCGTATGTCTGTATGTGTATATGTGAGTATGTATATGTGTATGCATGTATGTATGTATTTTAGTATGTATATATGTCTCTGTGTATATGTGTATGTGTATATGTGAGTATGTATTTGAGTATGCATGTATGTATGTATTTTTAGTATGTATATATGTCTCTGTGTATATATGTATATGTGAATATGTATTTGAGTATGTATATATGTCTGTGTGTGTATATGCATGTGTATATGTGAGTATGTATATATGTCTGTGTGTATATATGCATGTGTATATGTGAGTATGTATATATTTATGTGATTATGTGTATATGTGAGTATGTATATATGTATATATGTCTGTGTGTAGGTCGACATGTGTGTGTATATGTATATGTATATGTCAGTATATATGTGTATATATGTATGATTGTGTGAATACTGGTAACTCTGATAGATATAACCATAGGTTAATGGTTTATGGACTAGTGATAGGAAGACAACAAAAGAATTTTTTTTTTTAAATGGAAACTGACGTTGTGGCGTCCCCTTCTGTACTAATGTGGTGGTTGCCCTTTTACTCAAGCTGTGTCTATGTACTCAGCTCTCGGTTAATTTCACTCAGCTCTGGTGGTCTTTCATATTCAGTGTTAACAAAATTTGGTCAAAACGATCTGAGTTCTTAATCGTCAAATATAATTTCTAGACCAAGTGTCCAACTATAATGAAGTGAAGGTGATTAATTTAACTCAAACATGTTTTACCTTCATATTGACTATAAATATTGACTATAAATATTAACTGTATATATTAACTGTATATATATCACTGGCTACCTAGTGGCAACTCAGCACAAAGTATATTACACACATATCTATTTAGCGTTCAGTAGATGATTAAAAAATATGAAAAGTAAAAAATATTGCTGGTCACTAACAGTTTTGTGTTTGCTACTTTCACAGGTGTACGTGTTCAACTGAAAGACAAAGAACATGTATCCTTGTATCTACTACTAACAAAAGCAAAAGGCCGTAGAACTATAGAAATCTGGTAACAACCTGCTACTATCAATCACCTAACCGTTAATTACCGTATTTTCGTCAAAAAATCAATATGGCCACCCCTAAACAGAAAGAAGGCTACCCGTGTGTTATCTGTGCGAAAGTATTCAAGGAAACATACACACTAAACCATCACACTAAGACAGTTCACGCCACCATTGATGAAATGCATAAATGTCATATATGCGGCAAACCCTTTAATAGAAAATACAACCTACAAAGACACATACGTACATTCCACCAGACAACCATAGACACTACACCCACACCATCATCATCAGCATCATCAACACCATCATCATCATCAGCATCAGCATCAACAACGCGTAAAAGACCACCCTCATCACAGACACACAATGCTAAAAAGCAGAAACAAGAAACAAATATTCTAGAGCAGTTAGCACACGAGGAAGCAGCCCTTTTAGAAGCCGAAGAATTATATACATTACACAAACTTCCACCACCCATGCAACAGACATACAGGGCCAACTGGGAAGCCATCAAAACACACCACAAAATTAACAAGCATCTGTCTATCTACACCTTCTTTATTAGTCCAGAGACACAGCACCCTATCAATTGGACCTCTACATTGAATAAGATCTTCAATACTCAAACTACTCGCTTCAAAATAAACCTCAGCCACCACAGCGTCCTTCGACACCGAGAGACACAAGACTTTCACTTCTTCCATGCATCATCCAACAACGCCTCTGTACTAAATCTCCCACATCTCATAAACAACAAACAGGACTTTGATACTTTTATCAACACCGTACACGAACACGATATTCTTACATATGCTACTCAACAACGGCCAGACACCAAGTACACAATAGAAACAGTAGCGGCCACATCCTTTTATGTTTTTCATATTCCCGAGTTCCCCATAGGTTGTTGCTTAACTGATATTCCCACACACATCACACAAAATAAAGCCATTAACACACTGCAACAAGACTCTAGCCTTAAACCACACTCAGATAGTTTTTGTTTCTTCAGAGCCCTGGTGGTATTTAGGGGTGCTAAAGTTAAGAATCTTACAAAAGACACACGGGATTTAACTGAGAAGTGGCGAAGACATCAAAATATACCTTCTTTAGTTAATTTTCCCGGGATTAAGCTAATTGACGTGCCTATTTTAGAGCAATGTTTTGGTCTTAATATAGATATTTTTGAGTTCAACGAGACCCAGGTTCTGATCCACAAACTTAGAAGTAGTGGGAAATATGAAGCAACCCTAAGACTATTATTGTTTAAAGATCATTTCATGTATATTAAGGATATCGATAGGGCATCTCGGACCTTTGGTTGCGATAAGTGTGGGAAGTTATGGAAGGAATTTTGGAGGATGGAAAAACACCGTAAAAACTGCTATGGGGGTAAGACAAAAGAATGGTTCAAAGGCGGGGTGTACAATCCACCACAGACCATATGTGAAATACTGTCAAACCATGGGCTCAAAGTAGACCCTGGCTATGTATACCCATACAGAGCCGCCTTCGACTACGAATGTTACTTTGAAAGTAATAATCTGCCCGTGGAAACCAAATCGACGAAATTCTTAGCTAAACACATACCCCTTAGTTGTTCAGTAGCTTCCAATGTCCCCGGGTTTGACTCGCCTGTATGCTTCATCTCATCAGGAGACCCCCAGGAGTTAGTGGACAGAATGTTTGAGTATCTGACTCAAGTCGCTGAGAAAGCATATTCAGAACTACGGGTGGTTTTCGATGGGGTATATAAAAAAATTAGAGGAACTACATAAAACCAAACTAATTGATAGGTTAGATGGTTATCTAATGGAAATACCGGTGCTGGGGTTCAACTCAGGGAAATACGATCTTAACATAATTAAACCGTTTTTAATCTCGCACTGTGTAAAACAATCCCCTTTAAAATTTGTAGTGAAAAGAAACAATAACTTTATGTGTATCGCCACTGAAAAGCTAAAATTCCTAGATATTAGCAACTATTTAGCGCCAGGGTTCAGTTACGCAAAATATTTAGCGGCATATGGCATCACCGAGACAAAAGGCCAGTTTTGCTATGAATACATCACACACTTAGATAAATTAAAGGAAACACAGCTACCCCCACACACAGCCTTCTTTTCCAAACTTAAAAACACCAACATTACAGAGGCATAGTACCAAGAATGTCAGAAGGTCTGGGGCAAGTACCAGATGAAGACATTGAAAGATTTTCTAATCTGGTACAACAACAAAGATGTCGATCCCTTTCTCAGTGCCTTAAAAAAACAGGTTACATTTTACGGTGAGTTAGGTGTAGACATGTTTAAGGACGCCATTTCTGTCCCCGGGGTCACATTAAAATATTTGTTTAGGACCCTCCCCAAAGACATCTCCTTTTCCTTATGTGGTATTCGACATAAAGGGGTACACGACACTATTAGAAACAACATTGTAGGGGGACCCTCAATAATCTTTCATAGACACCATGAAAATGACATAACACACATTAGAGGTAGAGAGGATAAACCAGTTCAGAGTGTAAAAGGCTATGATGCTAATGCCCTCAACCTGTGGGCTATCATGCAAGAAATGCCCACCGATTTCCCGACTATTAGAAAAGCAGACAATGGGTTTAGAGCACACAAGATAAACAAATTTGCACGACAGAGTAGGGAGTGGTTAGCGTGGGTACAACACACAAAACAGATAGACTTGAAAACACAGTTTAGTGGGGGTGAAATGGCCTTGGGTGGTAAGAATATTAGAGTCGATGGATGGGATAAGAAGAATACGACGGCTTATCAATTCCATGGTTGTTTATTTCACGGACACCCCGACTGCCCTTTGACCAAGAATAGAGACGTTAACCCCATAAACAACAAAAAGTTGACAGACTTATTTGCCAAGACACAACAGATACATGACTATCTAGTTAAAGAAGCTAACGTTAGTGTAAAAGAAATGTGGGAGTGTGAATGGCATTCGCTAAAAATGACTGACAACGACCTAAAAGAGTTCATGAAGACCAACTTCCCAACCGCCAAACCCTGGTTTGAGCGCTTCCCCATAACCCAGACGAAGATTCTAGAGGCTGTAAAAGCCGACACACTTTTTGGGTTAGTTGAATGTGACATTGAGGTGCCAGCTGATCTCAGAGACCCTTTCTCAGAGATGACACCCATCTTCAAGAACATTGAGGTGGGTAGAGAACATATAGGTGACTTTATTCGTACGTACGCCGAGTCACATAAATTGTTGACAAGTCCCAGACGGACACTTATAGGTAGCTATAGCGGGGAAAAAATCTTGTTGGCCACACCATTATTAAAATGGTACTTGACACATGGTTTAGTGGTTACAAACATATACCAGATCATTGAGTACACGCCTGTTAGCTGCTTTAAAACTTTTGGGGATAAAGTGTCGGATGCCAGACGCGAAGGTGACATTTATGATACCCAGACCATTAAGGCCGAGACGATGAAGTTGTTGGGTAATGCAGCCTATGGCAAGACCCTAACCAATAAGGCCAAACATACAGATGTCTCTTACTGTAAGAGTGATGATACAACCAAGTTAGTGAACAATCCCTTGTTCAAGAAATTGACTCCACTGACCGACGATATCTGTGAGGTTGAATGCTTAAAAAAGAGGACAGTATGGGATCTCCCTTTACAGATAGGCTTTTTCGTTTACCAGTACGCCAAATTAAGAATGTTAGAGTTTTATTATGATTTCATAGATACATTTATTGATAGGCAAGATTTTCAGTTATGTGAAATGGATACAGACAGTTTGTATTTAGCGCTAAGCACACCCACACTAGCCGAAGCCGTTAGACCACACCTTAGAGAAGAATACACTAAAGTCTATAATTCATGGTTCCCGGCCGAGACATGCCCCAGTCATGAAGTTAGTGATGATACATGTCAGGCCTGTAAGAGTGTTAGAATCTATGAAAGGAGAACCCCTGGGTTATTTAAATTAGAATATGAGGGGACAGGAATGGTGTCCTTGTGCAGTAAAACATATCATTGTTACGGAGAGTACAATAAAACAAGTACAAAAGGCCTCACCAAACAACGCAATGCGCACTTAAACAAAGACACATTTTTAGAGGCACTCGACACACAGACAGCTAGTGGGGGGACACATGTCGGTTTCAAAATTCAAGACTCTGCCATGTACACCTACACACAACACAGAAATTCTCTATCGTATTTATACATTAAAAGACAAGTACACCCAGACAATGTCACCACCTCGCCGCTAGACATTTAACGTTCACGCCCTTGTCCTGCTGAGGTTGCTGCTTATTAATGTAAAATATGTATCATAAGGTGGATATGTAAAGACTTTTGTGTGTGTACATAGCATTGTACTTTTTTATATTGATGTACATATGTTTAAAATCCTCATATAGTGTTGATTATGATTTGTAAACTGTTGAGTGTTATGACAATAAAATTGCTTATGATTTGCAAACTGTTGAGTGAGTGTTATGACAATAAAATTGCTTATGCTTTGTTACTTCATGTTATTGATTTTGTACGTTGTTAACTGTCACATGTTTCCCCTGTTGGATTTTCACTGAATACTATTTGTAAACGGTTGAAAAGTTTTAATGTATTTTGTATTGAATGCGCTGAAAATATACATTGTGATATCACTACCATTGTCATATTTGTTGAATATATTTTGTACACTATTGAATATGTATCCCATAGTGGACTTGCTGAAAAATAAAAGAGTTATGAAAACCAATATTGCTTTGTTTGTTGTTTATTTCAGTGGTATGACTGTCGTTTTCATCTCTTTCTTGCCTTGTTTTCATGCCGTTTTCATCCTGTGTTCGTCTTTCTTGTTTCGTCGTGGTTTGTAGCACCAGGTTGTTTGTCATGTTGAAACAATGTTGAATGATTTCAAAGCTGTGGACCAATTGAGACAGACAAAACGAACCAAGAACAATATCACACAAGAACAGAGACATACACACAAGTACATTACCACAAAGAGATACCAATACATTGGACTACAACAGATCTGCAAACATATACAATAACGGAACAAAACACACACACCAAAAAAAAAAAATAACAAAGTCAAAGTTTTTCTTTTTTCTTTTTTATTTTCATAGACGAATAGTTATACACGTTGTCTCTTCTTTCTTGGGTCCCCTAGTGTTATACAATTGTCTGCTTGGTCATCGGTAGCTGCTCTCTTTGCTGGTGGGCTCTGCTCACACATCGGGCTATAGGTTGGTTGACCACTAAACAGCTGGCTGTCGGGTACATCAAACATATTGGGATAGTTGTCATTGGCTGTGTAGTTATCGCCTGCTGGGTAGGCTGACATCTGGTTGTTTGAATCGTCACACATCTGGTAGGTTGGTTGAATACTGTAGACGGGATAAATGTTGGCGGCTTGGTAGTCTGGTTGGCTTTGTACATCATTAGTGACTGGCTTGGCTTGAGCACGCTTAGTCCCTGGTTTACGTTGGTTAGTGAATTGTTTGACTTGAACACTGTTAGGACCTGGTACGGTTGCGAGTCTGTCAAAATCAGCTAGAATCCCACTTTGCATCGATATCAATTGCTCGTATTCCTGTCGAGTAAATGTTAGACCCTGCTTGGTGGGATACTTTTTATCAGATTCCCCAAAGAAGCGACGAACATGCAATGTAGTCGCACCTCTGAAGGATGAAACAAATACTGCCTTGACACCATCCCCCACGGGTCTAACAGTTTCACCGCCACGAGTCATATAGACGCAGTTGGCAGGCACGGTCTTGAGTTCGGTAGTCATCTTCGGTTCACAATAAGCGAGTGTTACCAACCACGGGTTTATATACCCGTAGTTGAGCCTCTGATAAACCGGTTTCAACGAGAACTATTCAAAACCAGTTGACCTACATTAACTGGCAACAGCTGCGTGACCTTTCTGGCCGGGCTGACTAATCGACCTACAAGCCGGTCATTGACCCTTTGTTTATTTGAAAACACCTGCAGAATACGCGGCATACTCGCCCCACGACATTTCCGCTTGATGAAATAGATAGCGTAAAGACCACAGGTGTTACTCAGTACATCCTGTAAGACACGCGTATTGTACATTAGCGGTCTAACCGAATGTTTCTCCACAAATGTTATTATGTTGGAATGTAAGGGTGGTAAACCAAAAGAATCAAAGTATTCATATTTGCCTAACCCGTCATAATACAAAGCAACCCAGTGGGACCCAGGTTGATTACTAGGGTCTGTGTTTACCACCAAAGCAACTGGTTTAGTTCTATCTATTTGTCTAGGCAACTGATCGCGAGCACATACTCTGATCTGGACCCGGCGAACATATCTATCAGCTAACAGTATGTGGGTAATCTGTTCTGTATCCATTATGAAGCGTAATCTGTTAGTACTTGTCTGGTCTTGGAAATTTCAATTATTCCGTCGTGCTCGGCGTAGACGATAACTTGTAATGGTTCTGGGGTGGGTGTATTAAATTTAAATTCCAGTGTTAGAGGACCGGTCCTCGGCATCTCAAACTGATCTCCGTCCAGTAAACTGGGACTCAGGTCAAAGGCATACAGAGTATAGCCATGTTTATACTGTGTATAATCAATTGAATTACCGGCGTCTTTACCCACCAGACCCATGGCTAGATTGGTACCAAAAAAGGCTCGTACGTATTGATTACGTTCAAAGTCAATGGTTAACGGTTTGCTGGTGGCCGATCGTCCATCGACAGTTACGTTCAGATACGTCAGTCCAAAGGTTTGAAAATTATAAGGATTAGCCTTGAAGGTACCGTTAAAGGCGGCTGATGTAATAAGACCAATCACTATACGAGTGGGTGTTTGACTCATAAACAGATTGTCTTGGGTATGAGATAGCATTCCTTGTGGGATAGCTAGTGTTTTCAATGCCACACGCTTGATCGGTAGTTTCGCGTTGGCTCTCATCAAGGCTTTCTCATGGGCGAGAGCGATGGCCGGATTTAGTTTGGCTTTACGAACCACCAGAGTGGCATGTGTTATAATAGATGAATAACCAACTGCACCGTCGGGGGCCAAGAGGTTAAAGGTGGATTTCGAAGGGGTCAGCTTAATTTTCACATCCACGCCGTTTATCATGTAGCGGTCTTGCACAAAAATGTCGGTGTGTAGTCGACCCATCATATCTATTTCTTGACTCTCACTGGCTAGTTCTCGTCTTGTTTTTAATCCTTTGTTGTTATCACCTTGAGTCTCATGGAGAAACTTGGCTGTATCATAGTAATAGAGGGCTGCTGAGAGATGACTTTTCTTGGCTTCCTCTCCATGGTTCAGAGTGGCCTCCAAGTAGGCTCTATACGGGTATGTATTTTCACTGGGGGTGCTTAGCGTGTCGTTGAGTGAGACGTCTACTTGAGAAAACAGACTGTGGAGGTAATAGTTGACTGGAGCGACGTCGGCCGTGGGTGGTAGTTTGTCACCATTGGGTAGTGTGACTTTAGCTCTGACGTGTAAGAAAGTGTTAAACAGGTCCAGATACTCTTCACTGGCACCAGAAATGGTAAATTCTATAGGTGCGCCTGGAGCTAGTGACGCGAGTGGGTGTATCTCCACACACTGCCCCTCTTCTACCGCCGTCTGTGTGGGAGGCACAGTGAACAGATCCAGACCAGAATGAAGACACTCACAAGAGTTGGGGTGAATCAGAGCCATTATGCGAAGATATCCGAATACTTCTTCTTATGAGCTCGGCGAGCTGCGGGGGTTAGTTTTATACGTTTACTAGGTTTACCAGGTGGCGCTGCCCGTCTCTTTCTTCTAATACCGCTACCTGATTGGCTAACATGCTCGACAGCTCCTTTCAGTAAGCGTTGACCGGCTTGCTTGGCGTGCTCTTTAAAGGCTTCCCCAACATTCCTACCAGCTAAAGCGTCTTGGGCCACTTTCAGTCCGGCACCGACACCTTCTCTGAGTAAGGCCTTACCACCTGTCTTTAACCAGGGTAGAATCGTGCGACCGAGACCACTGAAGAAACTACCAATACCACGTCCTCTCTGACTTCGACCACCCACAAACACTGGCATGCCATGTCCAGCTTGGTTGCAGTAAAAGTCTTAGTACAGTTTGGGATTTCGACGTAGCGCCACGTATTTCACCATTATTCCAGGTCTGACTGTTTCCGAGTGCGAAAATGTAGCGTTAGCACTGAAGTTCCAGCTGTAAATGAGATCGTTGTGCCCGTATCGGTGGTTAAAAGGATTTCCACCATGTCGAAGGAGTACCGACTTAGTGGGACATAGTGGGGTTTATCGTAGGCGCGAAACACCGAGTTCGAGAGCTGATTCATGATCGGGACCGTTCTTAGTAGTGGGACCATGACGTCTCCAACTGGTCTTGCCGCTATGAGATCGCAGTAGACGTAGACATTTTGCAGGTCGTTATTTACGTCTATCCCCCCTTCAGTTTCAATTATATCTAATATCTCATGCAACTTTTCACTAAAGGTAACAGTGGCCCCGGGCTCGAGTATTTTTACACTGACTTTCTTTGCTGCCTTGTTGAAATGGAATAGAACACAGAGCTGGTCGTCCACCTTCCGATCTTTCATTAGTCGATTCAGCGCAGCTATAAATGTGTCTGGTGAGTTGTAGAGGCCCGGGGGACATGTCTTTCTTACTATTTCTCCATTGGGTGCGGTGTATCTTATCCATACTTCATTCTCTAGCACTTTGCAGTAGTAGTTGGGAAATTGAATTTCGACCAGACCCACTTCGTATTGTTGACTCACCTCAATAGTCTGCGGTAACTTGACGAAATAGTGACCTGGAGTGTTGTTGGGAAACATATTCGGTGAAGCATTGCTCGGTAATGTCACGTAGAAACTCATAGTTTAGGGTTAGGTAACATGTAACCCAGACAACTACTCATTAGTGCAATCCACACCTTACCCTCGGTTGCTTCGATGGCGCTTCGAGACAGATTGAATAGTGATACAGCAATGATGGTGTATATAACTACCATCTGACAGAAGAAGACAATCTCTGTTCGCGGCACCCGTTGACCAAAAAACGGCCAGAATGAGGTTCTTTCGCTGGGTGAGTTATTTTGTGGGCGCAGTACAGTAGTTTCCACAATGTCTTCGTCCATTTAGTCTCGGTATCTAGTTAGGTCTGAGACCCAACTATTGAATGACGAATTCTAGCCAAACCATTTCACTAAATACTCTTTACCACCACCTCTCCTTCGCCTTTCTTGTAAGATCGATTCAACACGATACACTTGCTTATCTCCGACTGCTTGAAGCTCTTCGCGGTAGAATGATCCTTGTAGTTCTGCCCCCGAATCGTCTTTTAGTACATATGTAATCGGACTGGTATGATTTATGCGACTGACGGTAAACAATTCTTCTGTCCACGACGGCATATACCCTTTTTTAAAAGTTTGTTTGGGTTGCGCCAGTCTGACTCGGTTCCCGGGTGTAAAATGTACTTTTCTCGACATGTCTGTCTTACTGTACAAGTTATTCCACACATCTTCTTGATTAGTATAGTTGACTTGTCTGGGAGCCATGCGAATACTTCTGTGATACGAATTGTTGTAGTTTCTGATCAGTTTATCTATGACGTCAACGTAGCGCAGTGCATTGGTCTTGGTGAAATAACGCCACATTTTTTCTTTCAGGGTCCGGTTGAATCTTTCCACTATGGCCACCTTAATGTCTTCATTCTCGGTAGTAAAGAAATGCACACCTCGATCTTTCAGAAATTTTAAGAAGGTCTGGTTGACAAATTCCGAACCTTTGTCGGTCTGAAAATTTATCGGCTGTCTATCAATAAAGATTTTACTCACAGCCTCCATCAGCGCTTTCCCCGTTTTCTTCTGGATTGGAATGGCCCAGGCATATTTACTAAACACATCGATGCACGTCACAAGATACGACAACCCATCGTTGTCTCTTTTTAATAGTCTCATATCTATCAAATCGGCTTGAAACTGTTGATTTATCCCACCCGTTATGGTCTGCCGTCTCTGAAAACGACGACGGATCGGTTTATGCAAGGTATACGTGTCCTGATGTCGTAACCAAGCCTCTATTTTCTTCAGTTTAGTATTTCGTTTTAAGGCGGAGACCCCTCCATAGGCTCCGGGTTTCTTAGGGTCATAGTAATACTTTCTTAATTGCGCGGCCATTTTTCCCACTTGGGTGTAGGTATCCTACTCTTCTTCTTGCTTCGCCTGAGCTTATACGGCGGAGTGGTCTCGACTAGTTGACTTTTGACTGTTAATGGCGTATGGACAGTTACTTGACTCTTGGGCTCGCTTACTTGAATAGGCTGACTAGGTGTCCTCGTTTCATTGACTTCAGTTCTTTAAACAACTTTCTGGAATCGTTTTTCTGGTGATTAGTTTCCATATCTTTGATTATATTACTCATATATTTTCGCTTCTGCTGTCGAACTATTTTCGTAGCCTCTTTACATTCATTTCTATATTGCTCTTCCTTTTGGATGTTGTTGATGTCATTTAGCCATAGCTGTCTGGCATTCTTTTTCCTAATGACTGCTTCTTCACATTTTTGATTGAACCATCTGTTCTTTCTATGCGTGGTTAACACACCGAGACATTCTTCTGCGGTAGATTGAATTGTATTCATGATGTTCAGCCAAGTTTGGTCAACGCTTTCCTCCAACGGGTTTTGTAGAATTTCAAGTTTACATTTTATTTCATCTGCAAATTTCTCTTTGACTGTAATTTCTTGTAATTTTTCTCTGTTATATGTTGGGTGTAACCTTTGTAGTTTAGCATAGAAAGCTCTGTTAAGTTTTATTTTAAATTTTGCCCCAACGAGGAAGTGGTCGCTGTGGCACTCAGCTCCTCTATAGCTTCTAACTTGTTGTATGTTTGATGCGTTTTTGTTGTTAATTAAAATGTGATCTATTTGATTATAGGTTCTCTTGTCACATGATTTCCAAGTTTATTTATGTATATCCTTTCTTTGCAGTCTGGTACTGTTGATCTGCAGTCCTTTGGCTTCTGCTAGGTTGATGACTCTCCATCCATTATCATTTGAAGTTGTATGTAGGCTTTCCATACCGGCAACTTTTTTATGAGTTTGCTCTCTACCTATTTTTGCGTTGAAGTCTCCCAGCTTAATCAGGATGTCCTGTTTGGGGGTTTCTTTTTATGACATTTTCCAGATCATTATAAACGTCTTCTTTAATATCATCTTCTTTCTAGTCAGTAGGTGCATGTACATTAATCATCGTTATATTTTTCCATTTACCTTTTATTCGTAATTTACTAATCCTATCATTAACAGCTTTAAAGTTTAGAACGTTCCCCCATAACTCTTTTTTTATGACAAATCCTGTTCCTAATTCATGTTTATTTTGGGTGTTTCCTCCATATATTATAATCATTCCATTTTGCTCTAAAGTACCCTCTCCTGGTCACCTTATTTCTTGAATTGCTGTTATATCCATTTTATACTCAACCAGCTCCCGGGTTAATTCTTCGGCCGCTCCAGCTCGATATAGTGTTCGTACATTCCATGTTCCAAATCTCAAATGTCCTTTAACGTTCCAAGGATGATGTCCAAATAAGTCAGTCCGAATTTGAGGCTCATTTATCTGTTTCGTAACAAAATGGTTTTTACAAAGGTGGGGATGTTAACCCCACGCTTCAACCCCCAACCTGGAGGACCAGGGTGTTTCTCTTTGTCTGTTCTCTACCCTTTGACCTGTCCGGCTTGGGAGGCCCTGTTGGTAGCTACGCTCCCGCCGGCATAGCTCTCAGGGTCACTGAGAAACTCAAGGCCCCCCCCCCCCCCACCACAACAAGGTGGAAACACCATCGGGGGATAATAAAAATAATAATAATAATAATAATAATAATAATAATAATAATAATAATAATAATAATAAAACATGCTCTCTGAAGATCAAAGCCTCAAATACTAGGGCAAATGAGCACTTCAACGTCCGTGCGTGAACAGTCAGTAGGTTCAATTTTATCGTCGCTATGGTTTGTGTGATTCGTCGGTTTCTGTGTACTGTTATGGTGTGTATAGAATTAGCTGTCGGCTGGGATATCAACATCCAAACGATAGGTGTGTGTAATGAACCCACGACCGCGTTAAACATGTCAACCAAGATGAACTTTTATTCTTTCTATTCTTCAGAGAAATGTTCAGTTTGTTTCACCTGCACAATCTGGCAACCCTATATAAAATGTTTCTCTCTCATAAATTATGCTTATATTAAAAGTAATTCATGTGCTGAATTTCAATACTTTCTTTTCTAATTTTTAACTGTTAAGATAATCGATTAAAGGGTAACCTATGAAAAGCCTTCTGAATTCATAGTGTTTTCTTGTGTTGGTTTGAAATTACATGTAAATACTAAAGCGAATCTCATTAGAACTATATTTTTGGCTGTCATTATGCTACCAGTGTCAACGTTGGATGTTTACTGCAACTAATGAGGAGAAAATCATAACAACAGAGATGAGGTGCCTTAGAAGAGCTGATGAGAGTAACTGTAAGAGATAGAATTAGGACATTAGAAGACGACTAGGTCTGAAGCCAGGCATGCACTTCATTAAAGAACAACATATTAAATGGTTTAGCCACCTCACAAGAATGCTGGGATACCATCAGAAACAATGACCCACGTTGCAGACATGTGGATACAGAGCAGGGCGAGACGATATACAAGATGGAGTGTTGGTATCAATAACAACGTTAGAGAAATTAATACTAACTTACAAAGAGAATTAGAAAGAGAGCATAATAGATATTTACACCTCTCTCTCTCTCTCTCTCTCTCTCTCTCTCAGTCACTGGTGTAATAGCGCATACGAATGGGCTAAAAATGAAACTAACAATGTTTGTATCCTCATTGATTCGCTCGTTTCTGGGAAAAAGCTACGGGAATTCCCAAAATCTGACGATTTACATTGTCTATCAAGGTCTTGGTTTATAATAGATTTTATACAAAATATGAAGTAAGTATCTGTAATTATTATCAGCCAGCGATAGATAACAATAAAATAAGAACCTATCTTTCAAACAAGCTCTGTAAAATATTAATTTTTTATCCCAATACAGATAAACGAACAGAGATGTGGAATTTTGAAATCCACGAGTGTTTGAAATCAAAACTGAAAGTCTTTCTTTAATAGAGAAATACAGCTTTACAGTGTTTAGTATTCATAATTATGGTTCAGTTTATAATCTGGTCCTCTTTATCTTTGCTTTGTTGTTGCTCCAGTCTCCATAAACACCACGTTTATGTTTGTTTCAATAACAGCTTCCAGTCTTGTTTGTAAGTTTGTCACCGAAAATATTGAGAGGACACTTGCTATAGTATCATAATTAAATTTTTCTAATGTTGGAATCCATAATTATTAATTATATTTAATTAATTTACAATTGAAACATTTAGCAGTATTTGATTTTCATAAACAAAAATTTTCATGTGATCTGATTTGAAAAAGGTGCTCACGAGCCAGCACTGAACTATCGAAGGGAGATAATCATATCTCTGACAATGAACTAAACACATCACTTATTTCAGCTTGTCAATATGAGAACGCCGGTCTCTCTGGCCGTGGGGTTACAACACTTTCTCTCTGTAATCCCGTTTATCACGCAGAGTCTCGTGGCGGAGCGAGAGCTGAGGCGGTTCGACCCCCGCTGGTGACTTGCGGGATACTGAGCCGGCCGCTCAGAAAGCAATGGCAAACTACTGAGCGTAATCTTGCCAAGAGATCAACATACAGCTGATAGATGCTGGTGTTGACAGTTTCTTCTAACACACGAGGCAGATGTCAGTGCTTGTGGTTCAGGTTTGATTCTTTCCATTTGCTCATCAGGATCAACGGACAGGGGAAAAAAAACACGGTACAAAAGATTGACCAACAAATCTAAGATGGATACGCAGTCATTATGAAAGCTGCTGAGGTCAAGGATGGTGATTTTTTTTCCCCCCGCGTTTCCATCCTGTTTCAGGATATTGCGGTAAACACCAGCATCTTTCAGCTGTATGTTGATTCCTAGGCTAGATTACGCTCATCAGCACGCCACGACTTTCTGAGCGACCGGCCCCATACTCTCGTAAGTCACTGGCGCGACTCGAACCCTTTCAGATTCTCGTGCGCTCATGTCAACCACGAGAGTATTCGGGGTTACGAAGAGAGCTGCTAACACCTCGGCCAGGGAGACCGGCAAGGATGGTGATACTCTTAAAATATAGCTGGATGAATACTTTAGTGTTTGCTTCATAACATGAGCATCGCTTTATAAATGTGAAATTTGAAGTATTTTTAAACTATAACAAAGCATGAAAGCACCAAAATATCATTTTTGAGGCGGGCAGTTAAAGTATTGTTTTGCTGATCGGCAACTTTTGAAGCTTGGCTTGTTCCAGGTGTATTGGTGTTAACATTCCTCTAGAGAGCAGGTCAGTATGGTCGAATGGGTAAGAACGCGTGTTCTTAAACATCCAGTGTGCTGATGCGAGGTAAGCAGTTCAACCCCTACACCGGACAGTTGGACTAAAATGTTGACCTGTCTTCTTTGACTTTGGAACGTAAATTACAAGTACCTCTGAATTCGGATTGAGTTCGTCTAATGTGTCGTGTGATGAGAAGAGAGGCATTGGTGAATATCGTGACAACTGTTAATATCGAAATGATGCTGGGTGGACTGAGGCGGTGGCATGGAGGAATATCAGCAGCAGAGTTCATTCAGAAAACCAAAGACCGAGATCTGTGGAGAGCCATGAACGCCTACGCCGGCTGGCAGGGCACTTGATGATGATGAACCAACACGCAAAATTCAGTCAATTTCTACTATAAATAGTGTGTATGGAATATGCTTGAGTTCAAAGCGAGCGAGAGGAAAAATATTCCTCTAGAGCAGTGGTTCTCAACCTTTTTGGCCCATACATCCCTTCACCATATGTTCAGAATGTCATTCCCCCCTCTTTCCAAAATGGTAACCTACACACATATATACCCCCCCCCCCCCACCCACAGATATATAGACAGACCACGTCATGCTGTGATGACGTCAGTCTGCATGTCCTGTCTATCGGTGCTCGTAGATCTGAGTGAGGTAGTGATGAAAATGTACCCAAACATAAACACTCCCGTGTAGAGTGATGAAAAATTACACATAAATATTACAATGGGTGTTGGATGCGAACATGCATTCATTGGCATTCAAATCGCTGTGAATATTCCATAACGATATTATTATTAAATATTCATAGCTGGAGTATGACAAGGAAACGGCTATTTCCCGCCATTGAAATATAACATTACAGCATGCGATTTTCGTTATTTTAGTTTGGGATGTTCCCTCCGATCTTAATAGTCAAAAATTACACAGTATACGTAAAATAGAAGCTAAATTTAATAATACATAATAGAAAAAGTCTTGGCGTCTTCATAAAACGTGATTTGCGGGTCGACTTACGTTATAAAACGAATTTCAGCAGGGCGAGACGTACAGAACCGTTGAGTATGGAGAGAAAAACAAGACCAAGTAATCGGTTCTTGCATTAACACGATCTTGAATTAATCGGGGAATTTAACATCACGAGGACGCTTTCTCCTCAGATCGGATACACAACTGTACGCAACGCTTACACATAATTCAAGAAAGGGAGACGATCGCATTTTGTGAGGTCCTGAAGTCAGTTTGAGTCTGCCAATCAGTTTTCTTAATCCCCCCCTCCCCCCCGGAAACCCTAAAATTCCCGCCTGGGGGAGGGGAGGGGGGATTCCTCACCGGTTGAGATCCATTGCTCCGGAGTAAACTAAGCAGGCGGAGAAAGGTATCCTGCTGTATGAGCAACACATGGTCTCTACAATTCAGCCCAGGCTTCGTGATATGGAGAGGTATATCTCCGTCCCTAGTCTGGACCGCCATGAGTTGTAGTTGCTTGCTTGCTTGTGTTCGTTGGCTTGAGCTCCAACGCGAAGTTCTGTCCGTTGTCCCATGTCTGGCTTATTGGTGTGCAGACTGGTGGTTCCTCGCCGTACAGGCAGACACTCTCCGACTTCGGAGGAATCGGCGATCCTACTGACTTTAGCCAGGACCCCGAAGGGACCTGTTGCCCAGGACGCTCGACGAGGACGCGTCAATAGGTCTTGGCCAGTATATAAACCGGCCCTGGTGCCTTGGAAACACCTCTGCGTCCCATGAGTTGTAGTAAAATGGTAATCATCTTGTGCTGGTGGCTTTCTGACTGATGTTTTATTTCCTGAGCCCAATGCATTAGCGTCCATGACGCCTACGCCATGAAAAGAGATGCTTCTACCAGAGTCAGGATGTTATAGAGAGTTGTCTTCTGACCTCAGAATCAATAATATCATCTCTGTTGGGGGGGGGGGGGGGATGTGTTGCAAAGTTGTCCTTCCTCTACCCACTCCTATAAACTAGAATGATGTGCATGAAATGTATTGGAACGTGTATCTGCGGAGAGGCATAAAAGAATGTAACAGGGTCAAGATTCTGCACAGCATATCTGGGATTAGGCTGAGGTTGTTAACGCTTCTTCCAAAGGTTGTTGGTATTTCATTGTCAACAGACTCCAACACAATGCCAGAGATTTTAGCACGTTCAAGAATAAACATGAGTAACTTCACATTAAGATGCAGATTGCACTAATGAAAGTCGTTAACGTAATGTGTAAATATATACAACTTCAAAAAAGATCCGGTCCAGAAATGTGAACTTTTGAAATATTGAAGCTACACCAAAGCAAATGCGTTGTTTAAATATGTCAACCAAGAAGTTGAAATGTGGCCTTAATTATTACGACTTGTACAAATGGCCATGCCTGATGTTGTTAACGCTTATGAACTTGCCAGATTAGAGATTGTCTACATGTCTAACTGAAATCATGTGCGATGCTGGTTAAATGTTTTAAAATAACTGTGTTGGTATATGTCTGTATTAAAGCAATGCAATATTGTTTTTAGTAAAAGATGCTTTTATAGTGTATTCTGACTTATTCACTTTTTATTGCAGTTTTATTAATAACACCTTTCATTTACTTTTCATCACTCAGACTGCAAGATGATGGCGAACATGAAAAATTGAAATAAGCACTGCCACAGGCTTTGGAATCCAATATTGTTAACAAACTTCAATTTACCAAAGATACACAACTTTAAACAGTAATGGAAATGATGGATGATCACAGACAAACCAGATTGGTTGATCTGATTGAACAAGGTGCTCACGAGCCAGCCCTGGAACTACTGACGGGGGATAATCACATCTCTGTAGAGGAACTAAACAACTCACTTATTTCAGCTTGTCAACATGGGTACAAATTAATTGTACAGATGCTAGTTCGGCTCGGAGCAAATATCAATTACAGAGACACGGATAGAAACACACCGTTGTTGATTTCTGTACAAAATGGATTCACAGACATAGTCAAGTTTTTTCTTACAAAAAAGGCAGACGTCAATGCCTGTAATTACGTTGGTGATTCAGCTTTGATTCTTTCCATTCGTTCTTCAGGATCAACGGAGATAATAGAGATTCTGCTGAAACAAACAGGAATAAACATTGACCATCAAAACCAAGATGGATACACGGCAATTATGAAAGCTGCTGAGGTCAAGGATGTTGATACACTTAAAATATTACTCGATGAATACTTAAATGTTGGCTGCATAACAACTTCGGCATCATGTCATACACTTATAGATGAACATAAAAGGCATGAACTCATTTCAACATTAAGAGAGACAGTAAACTGCAGAGGAGAAAATGTCCATCATATTGCTGAAAGGTGTGGAATTGGAAGTGTTTTTCAACTATTGCAAGAACATGAAAGCACCAAAATATCACCTTTAGAGCTTGCAATGAGAGCGAATGATATAAAATCATTTCATATCTTCTTGGACTGTGATTTCATATATGCATCTGATAGGAAGAAATCTCTTGATTCTGTATTTCTAAAAATTTTCGAAGAATGCAGTAAACGTGACATTGTACATTTCAATGACAATGATATTGCAATGATCGGGGCTCTGCTGGAACATGGGGTACATGCGAACACAAGATGGCTTGATGATACTCCTGTCTTTGACAGAGAACTTGTTGGAAGTTACAGATTTGACAGATTATTGTTCAAACCTGCTACACAAGTATACTTTGATAGACGAGTAGATGTGATGCAAATTGCTGCAAAAAGTGGCTGTCTTAAAGTTCTTCAACTGTTACTGTCACATAAAGCATTTGTAAACATGCATTTTTGTTTTTCTGAATCCCCACTTCACATTGCCCTCAGTCACGGTTATACAGAGTGTGCCAAATTGCTCATCCAACATGGAGCAGTAATCAATTTTAATACAGTTCTTCAGTTAGCAGTTGACCAGCAAGAGCCAAAATATGTGAGGTTTCTGATTGAGAATTATAAAAACGAGGTGATGAAAAATTTGAAGAGAACTTCTGAACTTCGAGATATTTATCTCAGGTCAGTCAAAAAAGGCAAAAAAGAATTTAGTAATATTCAAGATATTTTGCTTGGATCAGTCAAAAAAGGCAATTTGGAGATTATTGGCCATATTCTTGATTTAGGAGCTGACATCAATGGATTAGTGGGTTCTGGCATGTTTCCTTTAGCAGAATCCAAAAATGGAGAAGTTGCCAAGTTTTTAATTGACAGAGGTGCAAATGTCAATCACAGCCAACATGAACTACAAACAAGAAGTTATACGCCTTTGATTAAAGTTTTAATGAGCAGAGAAATTACAGATGATTGTGTAATAGAAGTTATAAAAGTATTGCTGGAAAATGGTGCTTCTGCAAATGATAGAAACTTTAATGGGAAAACTGCACTTATGTTGACAGCTATGAAAGATGGAAGTATGAGTGTGATGCAGCTTCTCTTGGATCACGGAGCTGAACTTAGTGAGAGGGATAGAGAAGGTAACACAGCACTTATGCATGCGACCCGTGCAGGTTGTGTTAAAAATGTATCATTTCTACTCCAGTGCATCAAAGATAGAAAGGAGTTATTAAATGTACAGAATAGTGAGGGATCAACAGCTCTCATGTATGCAGTGAGATTAATGAATTCAACCATAATTAAAGAATTGATAGATCAAGGTGCAGATGTAAATATCAAAGATACACTTGGAAACACATGTTTATTACACCTACTGATATCCAAAAGTCACGAAGACGACATTCTGAAATATCTAATCCAGGCAGGATGTGATGTCAACTGTCAGAATAATGAAGGCCTGTCAGCTCTGATGATGGCTGCTCAAAATTACTCAAAAGATGCGATGTGTGCAATTATTGATGCGGGAGCAGACATCAATGCTGTCAGCAAAAAAGATAACACAAAGACAGCACTGGCCCATCTTGTATACAAACAACATAATGATTATTCCAGCTGCTTGGAATATCTACTATATAGAGGGGCCAGCTGCTCATATCTATCAGCGACTACCTTACACGGAATGATAGTTACTGGTGAGATACATGTTCTTCCAAAGCTCATCAGATGTGGATTAGGACCTGTCTGTATTTTATTAAATGATATGCTTTTATTTAATCAATATAATTATATGCACACACATAGTTTCCGTTCATTAGCTTATGAAGCAGGCAAAACATTCCATTGTTCACCACTCTGCACTACTCTGTGTGTTGGAAATAGTGCACTAGCTCGCTTCTTTGTTGGAAATCTATTTCTGACTAACTCTGATGTGTCTGTGCTGGGTCAGAGTAAGTGGATTACTGATCACCTTGCAAGAGAGAATTACAACGAATGCCGTGATATCCTGGCTGAGATAACAACACAGCCAATGACCTTATTTAATTTGTCTTTTGTGGCAGTGTCAACATCTGTAGGAGCAACCCCAGGTCGTGAGATCAGAGTGAACAAGTTGCCGGTACCACAGATTATCAAAGACAAACTTTTGTTTAAGAAACTGGATGTAGCATTGACTGTGCCGGAAAAATACATTACAAGTGGTGTGTCCGCTAGGACCTTGAATTCTCATGTTGATATTTCTAACATTTTGGAAACCATGCGGCTCCTGCAGGTTAACAATTTCACAACATACCAGAATTCCTACTATGAAAATGAATATGACTATTATGATGATGATAACGTATATTTTTCTGACAGTGATTAAATAATTATGAAGAAATTGTTTAAATATATAAAACTGTAAATGTTGTTTTCAAGTACATGTACTTCTACATTATCTGTGTATTCAAACACACATATATACGCACTCATATTTGTATACAATATATACAATTGTTGAGGTGCATTCAAATGGTCCCACACATTATGTAATAATATTCTGCACACTAACATGTGACACAAGATTTTTATGTGTGTTTTCAAGAATTTGAAGAACCTCATCTCCATTGTTATAGTCTTTCTTTCAAGTTTAGCATTTGATATTCTTATTTGTTCATAAGCGTTTCACTCTGGCTGGAATTGCTTTTATTTGTGCAGTTCTTGCTCTTACTTCTGTTCTTGTTTTGTTGTTATTTATTTTATATCCCCAGTACTTGATTTGTTTTAATGTGTCCAGCTATTGTTGTAACATTGCTATTAATTCATCCCATCTTTTCATTATCTGATTCTTGACTGCATTGATTTATCTGCCATATTTTCTAGAAGATACATGAAGCTTGTCTGTAATTTTTTTTAAATAGTTTTGGTTGATCTCCAGTCAGAACACCGGTGTCACCCAAACGGCTTACATATGTAATAGGATGCTTTTCAGTTGTTACTATTCATTTTTTTATGAGTAGATGGTTCTTATTTAATTGTTTCTGTCTAATTGGATGATGTACACGGCTAAACATAGCAAACAACCCAGTTGTACTTAATCAGCGATCTCTTTAATTGATTTGATAAACTACATGAAATATATGTGTAGAATTTACTATTTCTATTAATAGCATAGGTACTATAGTCTGTTCAGAAATGAATGCCTTCATTCACGATGCATTTTTATGAAAACTGTCTGTTGCATCATTATGAAAGTTTTCCTGCCGTCTTATATTTACCCCCACTCAAGGAATACGTCTTTGATAGGTCCAAAGGCAACTTAAGTCATCGAAAGCGGCGACATTTCTTCGATGTTTTGGCGAATGTGTAGTGAATTCACGCTAACAAACTAGTTTTACAGTAAAGCACGTCATTTCGGGTAACGACACAAGTACAAGGCGTAGCCAGATTCGACTGGGAGTGGGTGCAATAAAAAAAAAGTCGACAGGGTCGACTGCACTGCACCGGATTTTTATCCCATATGGCTCAGTCTCTTTCCGCAGCGCGGAAAGCGTCGCACAAAGCAAGAACTCCGTAGCTCCAGTGACGACCCTCGGAAGTCTCCGATAAAATGCACTCGTGCAATGAAGGACGCGGCCCGGAATCGAACACACAACTTTCGGAGCCCGAGTCAGTCGGCTTAAACACTTCACCACGGAGACTCCCGAGAGGGGTGCAATGTGTAATATTAGTAAAGACAGAAAATTTACAGAGGCATGGGGTAAATAATGTGTAAATTGACAGGAAGTAGAAGGACTATATTTCTTACCTTATTTTTCATTTCCTTCTTGTTTCTTCAGCTGCTGGTTAATAATATGTACACAAGGAGTCATGTTACTAGGATGCATTTAGCATTTTATATTGAGTTCGTGAAAGCTTCCAAATAGCTGTGCGTTAATGTGCGTATGGAGTGACCAGAAATGATACCGCAATTTAGTCATCATGTGTCAATTTTTAAGGATCTGTTCAGCTGTCTGTATTGTTTGTTCACACGTGCACATGGGTGATAGAACCGCTTTGAGTCTTCGTGAAAGATTGTCTACTTTTATACCCAAAAAAAAAAAATTCACGCAACACAACCGACACACAGGGACGCTGTTTACTGTTCAGAGACGGAACAATGATTATTACCTGTTTTGCACGACGAATATAGCTGTGAATATCTTTGTAGTGGCCTTCCTTCTTAACGGCCAAGCTGTGTCGCAAAGGATATTTCTACCTCCCTTGTACCTTCTAAAAGTGAAGCCTAATGTCCTTATAATTTTCCACAAAGTTGTTTTGGATAGCTCTAAGTCATTATTTCCCTGTACAGAGAACATATTTTCAGAAATGTAGAAGATATAAATGAAATCAGCATTGGAGGACGAAACATCAATAACATTAGATATGCAGATGATACAGTATTGATTGCAGACAATGAACAGAATCTGCAACAATTAGTAGACGCGGTTGTTGTACACAGTGAGCAACTGGGGTTAGAATTAAATTGTAAAAAGACACAGGTCACTAGGAAGAACGAAGTACCACAATGTAATATACAAGTAAATGGAAATATTCTTCAACATGTGAATCGGTACAATTATCTCGGAACAGTCATAACATCTGATGGGAGATGCTTTGAAGAGATTAGAACAAGAATCGCCATGGCGAAAATAGCCTTTAGCAAGATGAGAAACATTCTGACCAATAAAAAGATGTCAATTGAAACGAGAAAAAGAGTGTTGAGTGGATACATGGAGCCTGTTCTTTTGTATGGATGTGAAACTTGGACAATGTGCAGTCAAGCTGAAAAACATCTGATGGCTGCAGAAATGTGGTTTCCGAGGAAACTGCAAAGAATACCATGGACAGACAGAAAAACCAATGACCAAGTACTACAGGAGACAAATGAAAATCGTAAATTGATTAGAGAAATTAGATGTAGACAGTCAAATTTTTGGGACATGTTATGAGAAGAAATGGAATGGAGAACTTAGTGACAACTGGCAAGATCGAAGGGAACAGACCAAGAGGAAGACCGAGAGGAAAATACATTGATGGCTTGGCCACATGGCACGGACGAGACAGGAACACTGAGCTGATCCACGACACTAGTGATCGAGTGAAATGGCGAGTCATGACCGCTCACGTTTTCCGGCATGGCACATGATTGATTGATTAATGTCATTGTTCTTTCTCAACCAAACTCTAAGTTTTCTTACAGTCACTGTTTCTTCGATTCGATTTCACCATTACACCTAGGCCGTTCAACCTCAAGGAGAAGTTATAGTAGGGTCCATCACCGGATCAGAATGATAGTCCTGGGACTAAACAGGCACCAAGGCAGCTGAATGTGGTTTTACCCTCACAGTCTTATCAATCCGAAGGTTATTGTTGTCCACATGGTGTAATGGATTGGCATCCAACATTTTTATAATAGCTCGCCTTATGACATCCTTGTCAAAGCTGTCTACAATTTCCTTTCTGCCTACCGTTTGCTTATCGCATGTTGGTTTCATTCCAGATTCTTGCACCCATCGACGAAATGACCGTTTACTCAAACCCAATGCACGCACTGTTCTTTTTTCGGGATTTGTAACAGTATGAACAAGTTTCCTGCGATCAGCTTCTTGGAAAAAAATATGTGTACAACTTCATAGCGATGCTTTGAAGTGCAAAAAATTTCACATTCAATCCCATTGAACAATATTCACACATTCAAATATTAGGGTTAAATTGTAAGATTTATTTATATAATCGCGTTTCATGAAATCACCCATATTGACCACACATCTGAACACTCCCATTTAACTGCGCACCGTTGTTGCCATAACGTGTACCACGAGAAAATAAAAAAAAAGCGCGGATGTGTCTGGGTAAAGGTGTAATACATTTATAATATGGACTTAATCTCTGACCCGTAAATTATATACCGCATATAAACAAACAATAAAATCTGCTGTACAATCTCCAGAAGAAATTTTTTTTTTTTTTTTTTTTTTGGTTGGGTGGATATAATGGTAAGATTATATTTTAAATATCATCATATTCCCTCAGTTGGTTACTGAGATATGGATGTTTATATGGAGGCACCCAAATGTGAACAGACTATAGGCACTTGTCTGCCAGCCCAGTGGTCATGGAGATTAACACATTCACAAGACACACGAATTCCAACTATGAAAATGAGTATGACTGTGAAGATTATTATGATTATAACTTATATTTTTTAGATAGAGATTAAATATTTTTGACAAAATTGTTGTGTGATATACGTTTGTAAATTTTGCTTTCCAATACATGTTTTTATACATTATCTGTGTATTCAAACACATGTGAGTATTTTCAACACTTGCGTTTAATCTATGTAAGCAGCATGATTAATTCATGCTGCACTCTTTTACATGAGCTCACTTGGTAAACGCCTTATAGTCGTTATAACTTTTGAAATGTAAGATAGTGCTCTATTCACCACAGTAGTGCTCTATTCACCACGGTTGTGTTGTAACGTAAGATACTACTTTATTGATCATATCTGTTTTATGAAAATGTAGTTTATTATACATATGTAAATCACATGTTTGAATGAATTAATTGTAACAGAGCCAGTCTGAACGCCAATGTTATTGAATTAGGAATTAACATGTTTTGTCTTCTAGAGGAAGACATAATATACTTTTCATCTTTTGAAATGCAGCTTCTGCTAGGGCTTATTCTGCTCTTGAACTCCATTATAATTGTTATCTAAGTTATGGTTTGCCCCAAAAATTTTAATTTATTGGCTTGGTAAGCACTTTTCCTTCTATTGCAATTTCAAATTCTCATTTCAAATTTTCAAGTAATCAAGGAAAGTCATGTCGTGTTTTCTCTTTCACTGCAATGCCCGACAATTGTTGTTGAGCTTGAGTGTTTTCAGTTATAAATAATGTGTCATTTGCATAATACAGATTGATTATGTTGTAACACCCATTTAGTATTCCTGGTTTTCCTTTGGTCTCTCATTATTATTTCACCGCAGAGAGAGAGAGACCGAGAGAGAGATAGAGAGAGAGAGAGAGAGAGAGAGAGAGAGAGAGAGAGAGAGAGAGAGAGAGAGAGAGAGAGATCCATTGAGAAAACACACTTTTGTTTTACTCCTTTATCATCATCATCATCATCATCATCATCATCATCATCATCATCGTCATCATCATCCAGTGCCATGTCGGCTGGAGTGGGCGAGCATCTTCTTCTTCTTTCGTTCGCTTGAAATATGTCTATAACTGCAATGCTGTCTCTTGTATGAATTGAACTGTCTTTTTCAGTTCACACAGCGGTCCATAGAGTTTATCTGCCACTGTCGTCTCTCTAGGCCAGAAGGTTTGCCTCGATATGTTGTATTTTGGGCAGTCTTGGAGTATGTGCGCTCTGCTGTCTGCGACGCCAATCCACATGTGCACATGGCTGTTTCACCAATCTTGAATTTTGCATACATGTGGTTGCGTAATCTATTGTGCCCTGTTCTGAGGCGCAGAATAATGACTTGTTCTGGTCTGTCCATAACGTGGTAATCATCTTGAGCAGGTTTTGGTGGCTTTCTGACTGATTTGGTCATTCTTTTCTTTTGGTGGTATGTAACGGGCACATCAGGCTGTTCTTCTTTGGCTCCTTCCTTAGCCAATTGATCAGCTCTGTCGTTTCCGGGTACTCCACAGTGGGACGGTATCCACTGTATGGTGACCTTATGCTGACTGCTAAGTTCAGAAAGTAGTGTCCTTAGTACTGGCAATTTCCCAGACAGGAGCGCCTCTAGTACTGATTTTGCATCTGTCAATAGCACCACAGGTTGTGTACCATTGCTGGTATTTAGTAATTTCTCTGTTGCTATCTTGATTGCCTCAATTTCAGCATCGTAGTTATGGCAGTACTTTCCTGTCGGTACTCTAACTGTGTCCCTAGTATTATTTGGGTATTCTATGTACACCCCTGCTCCTCCATTTCGAACAGCATTTTGTGCTGACCCATCTGTGTAGACTAGGATCCAGAGGTCCTGTGGGTATTCTTCATCAAGGAAGTTGAGAGTGGCTGTTCTGCGCTGCACACTGTTCTGTTCTTCCTTGTCAAATATTCCTCTCACTTTTGTCTGGATTTGTAATGATAGTCTATGCTCATCTTTCCATGGAGTTCGCTCTGGAATAGTTGTTAGGGGGATACCAACTGTGGGCAGATCCGTGGTTTCTCTGCAGAGTCGTTTGGCCTGGTGGATAAAACTACTTCTTTTCAACCGCCCCATAGCTAGGTTTTCAAATCTGTTCTTCATAGGGTGGCCTGGCAAGCTGAGGAACTTTTCTGCTTGTATTAGCGTTTTCGTATCTCTGCGCTCACTCAGTGCTTGTGTCCTCCCCATCTTCTCCATTTCCACTATAGGGGTTGATCTCATCCCTCCTGTGGTGACTCTAAGTGCTTGATTTTGCACTTTGTCCAGCTCTTGTAGTGCGGTTTTTGATGCCGAACACCACGCAGTTGACCCGTATTCCATGTGTGGTCGTATGCTCTGTTGATAAACTTTGCTAAGTATTTTCCCACTGGCTCCCCATGTGGTTCCACCTAGCTTTCTCAGGATGGCTATTTTCCTTCTGGCTTTTGCTACTGCTTTGTTGATGTGCTTTCTCCATGTCAGCCTGCCATCAAATGTTACTCCAAGGTATGTTGGTTCTTTATCTTCTCTTAGGGGTGTTCCATTTATCTGGATGGTCCCTGCCTTTTGTTTTGGAGAGAGGGTGAAAAGGGTGGTGCTGCACTTGTCAGTGTTTATGCTGACACACCATCTATTTGCCCATGCAGCAAATGTATCTACCGCTCTTTGTAGCCATTTGGTGGCCACTAATGCATGTTCATTTGTGCTCCATAAAACCAGGTCATCGGCGTACATTGCCGCTTTAATTCCATGAGGTAGATTAGCAACAAGATCATTAATGAAGATTAGAAAAAGTGTGGGGGACAAGACTCCGCCCTGGGGAACACCGTGACGCAGTAGTACTTTCTTGCTCTTGAGTCTGTCTATCTGTACTCGGGCTCTTCTGTTGTGCAAGTATGCTTTCACCCATTTGTACATTCTTCCATTGACTTTGCAGGTTCTCAGTTTCTTCATCAGACCTTCTTTCCAGAATTTGTCAAAGGCTTTCTTCAGATCTATCCATGCCGCAAGCACCAGCTTCTTCTCTTGGAATGCATCCTCAATTTCTTGAGAGAGTAGGTTGTCTGATCTTCCGTAGAGTAGCACTGCCTAAAGCCAGCCTGCTGTGGCACAAGGATGTTTTTACTTTCAATGTACCACTGCAGTCTGTGATTGATGATGCGCTCCAGTGTTTTGCAGAGACAGCTGGTGAGGCTAATTGGTCTGTAGCTAGAGGCAATGGAACCATCTTTCCCTGATTTTAGGAGGGATATCATGATTGCTTCTCTCCAGGCTTGTGGAACCTAGGAACAGAGGCCAAAGCAAAGCTGTTGTAGATCTTCAATAACAGTTGGACCTTAGGCAGTGGGCGAGCATGCCTCTCCACAAATTGCGATCTCCTACGGCATGGATCATTTCGTGTGTAGACTCCCTTCCGTGCCATAACACATGCATTTTAAGAATTTTCTCACGCTGTCTTCCTCTATCTTTATTTCCACACATATTTCCGGTTGTCACAATACGTTTCAGTTCTTGTCTTCTCATAACATGGCAAAAAATGGTGACTTCTTTCTGATGTTTGTTATATGTTGTATTTATGACTTAGCTTCCCTCAAAATGTCCAGATTGCTCATTTTGGCTATCCAATTAATTTTCAGCATTCTTCTATAAAACTACATCTGCAAGGCTTCTGTGGATTTGTTTTTGTGTTCTTTCCCCGACCATGCCATGCTGCCAAACCATAAAGATGTTTATCCCTTTGTCTTCGTCTTGCTTTTTTCCCATCAAGCGTGCCAAATGTCACTATATTTCAAGTCTCTTTCTCTTAATAACATGTCCAAAAAATCTTGACTGTCTATGTCTAATTTCTCCAATCTCTCTCTCTCTCTCTCTCTCTCTCTCTCTCTCTCTCTCTCTCTCTCTCTCTCTCTCTCTCTCTCTCTCTCTCTCTCTCTTTTTTTCATTTGTCTCTTGAAGGACTGTCTCATTTGATTTTCTGTCCGTCCATGGTATTCATTGCATTTTTCCCAAACACCACATTTCCAATGCTATTAGTTGTTTCTCCGCTTTTCTTTTAATTATCCATCTTTCACACGCATACAACAATGTGGGTTCTATATAGCACTTCAACATTCTTTTTCTCACTGCATGTGACAAAATTTTGTTGGTAAGCATGTTTCCCATTTTGCAGAAGTCCACCTTTATAATTGAAATTTTTGATCTAATCTCTGAAAGGCATCGTCCATCAGATGTTACGACTGTTCCGAGATAGTTATACCGATTCACATGTTTAAGAATATTTCCATTCACTTGAATGTTACAATGTGTATTTATTTCCGCTTGGAGGTCACAGTGATATCTGTTTTCTTACAATTCAATTCCTAACCTAGTTTCTCACAGTTTATAATAACTTCAAATGTTGTCGATTCTGCTCGTTGTCATCAATCAATACTGTATTTCCTGCAGATTATATACTTATATTATTAAGGTGAAGGGCAGCAGGCTAAAAAGAGGACGGTCGTGGATGGGTCAACCCGAAGACATTCTTCAACAGGTCTGTTCACTTGAGGACTTAGAACCTGGCGAGGAGTGGTTACAAGTGCCAACATAATTATATACGTCCTTTTCAGTTTGCATCCAACTAGACAGAAAATGCAGACAAGAAAATCCGGCTGCTGTGGAGGCGGAAGTACAAGCGCTGATTTTCGAGAATTCGCTAGACGGTGATGCTGTCATTTACACAGATAGGTCGGGCGTCCGACGTGTGAGAAGCTCATGGGCCTTTATGGCTCAGGCCGGAGAGAAAATTATGAAGGAGGACTCTGGTGCTTTAGCTGAGACCACAAGTAGCCTGACTATGGAAGTCATGGCAGTAAGTAAAGCAATAACATGGCTCGAGACACAGACATTCACGAGGGCATGTTTCCCTAGCGACTCATTGAGCATGCTCAAGAGGATAGAGATTGGGTGGATCTGAAGAGAATGGTAGCTGTCTCTGGAACGGTCTCGGCTGGCAAAGATTAGTTTCATCTTCGTGCCAGGGCATGCGGGAGTATAAGGAAATGAGCGGGCTGACAAACTCGCAGGTAAGGCTACTGTGGAGGGTGGACGCGCCATGGACCAGGCTGACATTCTGAATGCTCTACGAGAAGTAAGACTTTTGCGAGAACCAAGTGATGACTGTGAATCTACAACTATGGCCAGACTGAGAGAACAGCAAATTGAAAGAGAGGCGGCCAAATAAGAACACTACGCAGGAAGCCAAAGAAGATTGATAAACCAACACAGAACTGGTGTTGTTAGCCACTACACGTTGCAGGATTTGCTGAGGAGGGGATCCGTGCACTTATTGACTGAATGGTTCGATGTGCGATGAGGAAGAACTGTCGACTAACTAACTAACTAACTTTAGTTTGTGTTGTGTTGTGTGATTTCTGTAGTATGTACCCGACGAGTTCCAAAGAAATGTGCCAAGGAATAAATCGTGCAATCTATTGTTTGTGTCTTCGTTATTCAAATTCACTACGGGAAAACATTGTTTTCAATAAATATATGACAGTGAAAAACATGCTAAAGAAAGCCCTAGAAAACTACAAGGAAAGATTCAAGAAAATATCACAAAAACAAAAATTCTTGTATAGCATTGGGATCAGTATTGACGACGACGACGACGACGACAACAACAACAACAACAACAACAATGCTCAACAACAAAAATGCTGGTGTGGTGGCTAATAGGTTGAACCCGCTACCAAGGCATCAGCACACCGGATGATGCTACTACTACTACTACTACTACTACTACTACTACTACTACTACTACTACTACTACTACTACTACTACTACTACTACTACTACAGTAGGAAAGCAATGGCAAACAACCCTCTGCAAAACTTGCCAAGAAACCATAATAACCATCAAAGAAAACATAATAAGAAAGAGATCTGGTGGCGATACCCCCAGGCCAGGCAGATCAACAGCAGAGGAGGACGAAGTTGAAGATTTTTACAACACACTGCAAGACACATTGAATAAGATTGGTCATAATGATATAGCAATAATAATTGGAGATTTTAATGCAAGGAAGGTAAGGAAGAGCGTTTTAGGAAAATTTTAATTCGGAAATAAAAATGATGCATCATCATCGGCTGGCGTAGGCGTTCATGGCTCTCCACAGATCTCGGTCTTTGGTGTTCTGGATCAACTCTGCTGATGATATTCCTCCATGCCACCGTCTCAAACCGTCCAGCATCATTTCTCTTGGTCTGCCTCTGCCTCTCTTCCCCTCGATCTTTCCAGTTGTCACGATGTTCTCCAATGCCTCTCTTCTAATCACATGACCAAAGAAAGCTGTTTGTCTCTTTCTTATTGTTGTGTATAGTGTTCTAGTTTCATTAGCCTCTTTCAGACAATCATTGTTAGTTACTCTGGCAGTCCAAGGAATTCGCAACATTCGTCTTAAAAACCACATCTCTGTTGCTTCCAAGTTCTTCTTAATTTGTTCATTTACATTCCAAGATTCGCTGCCATACAGCAAAACTGGTTCTATATAGCATTTTAGTACTCTCTTTCTTACATTCATTGATAGCGACTTATTGCATAAGATACTCTTCATTTTCTGAAATGCGGCTTTTGCCTGCCCTATATAACAGAGTACCTGTTATAAGTTTGGTTTTTGGGGATGGTGCGCAAGCTAAAGCTATAAAGATGCATTAGCTAATAATGCACGCTTGAGCACCATAGCTAAGGGGGTTGTTAGATGACAACAAAAACAGTGAGAGCTTGACCGCCAGCTAGTGAGGACGCATGAAGTATCGTGAATTCATCTGGCATGTAGTGTATTGTGCTGAGTCGGATTACCTTTTTATAATCATCAACCTAGTATGCTGCCTTTCGTGCAAGTCAATAAACATGAGCCTTTGTTAATGAGTACGGCCTTCATCGTGTTATGAGAGAATGCGACCTCTGAGTTTGGACCCAGAGTACTATCACTTGTCTGATCAGGCCTATTTAGTCCGCCTGCGCTGTTACAGGTGGGTCTAAACTGGTGTCGTGTTATTCAAGCCATAACGATGTAACAGGAAAAGAAGACCCAGTATACCGGTAACCAGTTAGGTAGATTAAATAATTTATTATAAATTTATTTCCATAATTATTTAAATAATTGTTGTAACCAGTTGCAGGAAAAAGTTAATATGAGGGGTTAAGAACAGATTTGGAAAGTTTGAAGTTGTGGCTAAAAGAATTGAAAATAGCAGTCAGTGAGGTTGAAAATTTTGTAGAAGGGTTACGGAGAAGAACGACTGGGCAAGAGACCTATAGATTTAATGTGGAGTGCAATAGAGTAGGAAGTAATAACAGGAGACTTCATGGAGACAAAAGACGATATGATCCCACGTATACAGGTGGTCACGATGAACCAAGACCCGATGTCTATAAGGTAAAGGGCGGTGAAAGGAGAGGTAATTATGAAATGTCGGACTTGTATAAGTGTCATAGGTACAGAAATATACCCGAGAGAAACATTTCCAGGAAACAATGGAGTTGGCCCTCCTATAGTGCGAACGCTAGAACGTTGAGGGACGAGTGGCTCGAGAAAAGACAGAGGCGATATTTAAACTCAGGTGTAAGAGACAGAGTTGAACCTATAAATAAGATACAAAATACCCCTAAGGTGGTTGCGGATGTGACTGTTAGACAGGAAAAGAAAATATTTGTGGTGGAGAAAATAGACCAGGAGACACAGACGCAGATGATTGAAGTGGTAGAAAAGCACACACAGACACAAACTGATACCGTAGAAAAGAAAACCCAGGACGACCAGCCAGCAAGATAACGAAGGGAAGTCAAACCGAGTTAGTAGAAATTGTAGAAACTCCTCAGGTGAAATTAGAAAAGGGAGACACAGTTAAATTTGAGGATAGACAAACAAAGAAAAAAAAACACCAGGAAGAAAATTAAGAAAAGTTATAGGGCCAGGTCTGCAAGTTTGCTAGTAAATGTTGATACGACAGATACCTCAGACTTGTCAGATGGAGACATTCAATATATTCCTGATAGGAAAATTAAAGGTAGACCTAGAAATAACAAGAATGTGAGTAGTACAAGTTCTGAATATAGAGAAACCTTTTCCTCGGCTGGTATAATTGACAGTAAACAGGCTAGTCGGTTTTGCTTAGTGATATTTCGGAGGACGAGCTAGGAAGATATAAACAATATGGTACAATGACAGATACGGCAAGTGAACAACCACCAAGGAGAAATAAAAGAAAGAATGTTAGTAAGAGGAATAATCATAAAGAGATATCAGGAATAGAGATTAACCCGACCTATACAGAAGATGACGCGAGGAAGATCAGAGAATATATGTTGTTAAGGCTAGAATACTTTACTGATAGTTATAGACAACACTATTATTAGGAGACAAATTGCTGAGAACAGAGTTGAATGAAAATGAGATGTTTAGCGGTAGAACGCGTCGAGAGGTTCTGAGACGTTAGTATGGCTCAGTGGTGGTATTTTGTGCGGGGAAAGGCGGTGTTTGGTAAATTGTTGTACCTGAGTATAGGAGAGCGAGCGGAGATACGTAAATCAGTCATAGAATGATAGATTTGGTAGAGCGGCTGTTATAGCTTGAGAATAGCGCGAGGAAGAGAAGCGAGAAGAAGTAGAAAGAATGCTTGAGTGCTGTTACGAGAAAACAAAATGTTGAGTGTCGGAGCGGTTTGCGTGGTTACGCTATGGAGAATGAGATAGGACAGAGACTGTCCATGCGAGCATAATATAGGCAGACTTGTGTTTTGTGGTGGTGATTGGAGAGTGGATGATTTAGGATTTGGGGTGTCTTCTGTATGGAATGACTGGATGTAGTGGTGATCACAGTAAGTGATGTAGGGTGGAGTAGTGTCCGATAGAGTGTAGAATTGACATGGAGAGAAGTAAGCTTATTATGAATGTTCTTACTAGAGCAAATGCGTTGTCTGAGCCAGTTTGACTCAGAGCTTTTGAAAGAGGAGTGAATGATTGAGAAAAATTGAAACAAGAGAGTAGTTGGATTGTGAAAGTCCTATGACAGGATGTCAGATGTTGAATTAACGTTTTGGTTGTCGTTTTATGAAGCAGATCCAGTATCGTTGGCGGAATGAAGCAGATCCAGTATCGTTGGCGGAAGTATGCTGAGGTGAGATTGCCTGATGCAGAGGAATGAGAGAATATAGCGAGGACGTGATTAGTATGTCTCGTCGGAGTGAGGTTTGTTGTGAAGAGCTGTTGATAAATTTGATAATGATGGTTAGTGTGTAAGGGAGATAGACAGTACTGTGCTAGGTTGTCCGCGTTGAGTTGGTCATTAGCCGTATGCGTATTTGGATGCTGTTTCCGAACGTGGTCCAAGAAACGTGAGTTAGAGCGAGAAGACATATGAAAGAACCAATGTGTTAGATGAGGGATGAGAAGTTGATGAGGAGATATAGATTGAGGAGGAATTGAGTATCCTGTGTAAAATAGCCAGCTGAGCGTGAGATAGTATTATGAGTAGAAGACTGTGGAAAGTGATGCTTGAAGAATGCGAGTTCTTGGTGATGGGGATGAAGTAGTTACGTGGTGGTTACGGAGAAAGAAGAGGTGACTGAATCTGAGAAAGTTGTTGTGTGGAGAGGGAGGAAGCAGTTTGGAATGGAATGTTGGTTACGAGCTTAGATTGAGAAAAACCAGTGAATAGTAATATAGTGATGCGTGAGAATGAACGTTGGTTGCGTCGGGTGGACGAGAGAGTCGAATTGAGAGAATGTCCTTATGAAGTGGAAGTTGTAATAATTGTTGATACATATCCAGAGGAAACTAGATTAGAATATAAGTGCATAAATAAATAGGCTGGGTTGTGTTTACCCTTAGTAAGTGGAAGTGATGGATCAACTTCCAAGAAATATTTGTATGTTGAAGCACTCACTTTAGTTAGTGAGAAATTGAGCAATTTAAGCTGTGGATAACAGTAATTTCTTTGTTTTATTAGCCGTTATTTTGGGGCGGACACGACTTGTTTTTATATATGTAACGAATGAATAAGAGTGTATGTTGTTCATATAAGTTGGGGTTATTTTGTCCGTAAAAGTTACAAAATTTGGGAGAAAAAGGGTGTATTCATTAATTGTTGACTTGGTTGTTATTGACTCATTGATTTGCAAATAATTAGCAATACGGTGTTTTGTGTTGCTGATTGTATATATTGTTTTGAATAATGTTGGGGGATATATGTGTCCATACAAGTGAGAAATATTGGGGAGAAAGGGGTGTCGTGTTTTGAATTGTCGTCGTTTCCAATTACTTTTGATGTGTGGTCAGCATTTCCTTTTGATTTGTTTAATATTAGCATATTAGTTTGACCAATTATTTTGACTTGTAATTCTCAGTTTGAAAAATAGTTGCTTGCTTGCTTGTGTTCGTTGGCTTGAGCTCCAACGCGAAGTCCTGTATGTCGGATGAAGGCATCCTGTTGTCCAACATCAGTGTGATGTCATACAGGACCTGGGTTTTGCGTGAGTATCCGTTGTCCCATGTTGTCAGCATACCCAATAAGCCCTTACAGGAGTAAGGAGTTAACACTAGGCTAGTAGAGAGACACCCAGACAGGGAAGACACCGACTACTATTAATACCTCGCAGGGAGACACATTTGTGTCATACCAGAAGGCAAAGAGTACGGATGAGCGAGGGCTTTCCCCAAGCAATTGGGTTGCTGGTAACCGTGATAAGCCAGGTTACTCAAACTCACCAGCCAGCGTGCTGGCCAGTCCAGGCACGCAATAGTAGCAATTGCACGGAGGGTAAAAGGGCCCGTGCTGGTCCACGCTATGTGTAGCGGGACAGACTGACTGGAGACGGTAGAGAGGTCGGACGTATCCTTGACCAATACGATAGCTTTCTAGGCCATAGGCAAACTTAGGGCTATATCATTTAGATTGTGTAATGCTAGCATCATCTATCATCACGTTGATATATTCATATTGTGTAACCATGATGAAGCCTAATGCTTGTAGAGCCATTCACACGTCGGCTCTGAATAAATTGCATTCCTTTCGCAAATGTCATGAATTGTTATTTCGTGCAGTGCGAAAGTAGCGGAGTCTTGAAAGATGCAGCGCATAGGTCGCTGACAGGCTAGACCCCGAATTGGTGTCAGAAGTTGTGGACCAACGCTAACTGCGAATTGGTGTCAGAAGTTGTGGACCAACGCTAACTGCGAATTGGTGTCAGAAGTTGTGGACCAACGCTAACTGCGAATTGGTGTCAGAAGTTGTGGACCAACACTAACTGCGAATTGGTGTCAAAAGTTGTGGACCAACGCTAACTGCGAATTGATGGCAGAAGTTATGAACCAACACCATAGTAAGACCCAGAATTGGTGTCAGAATGGTCAAAGAACCAACGCCAGCTGCGAATTAAGGTCAGAACACATTGAACGAACTCCAGCAGTACAATTACTGTCAGATTTCAGTGAACGTTTTCTGAACAGCCATAGCAGGCAGTTGTAGTAATATTCGACGAGCAGTTAACGCCAACATGCAAGTGGTATTATAAACCACTAAACGAACGCTAACTATCGATAAATATTACAAAGTTCTGTGCCAGAATTAGTTCAATGCACGTTTCGACATTTGTGATGTATGGTATATTGCAAAGTAATACAAATATTATTGTGATACATGCTATAAATTAATTTTTTTCTTGTGGTGAATTATACGATCGCCCAATTTGTGGAGTGTGAACCACAAGTGATTCAAATTAGATCGGTAAAGTGTGAAATTCTACCAATATTATTTAGAAAGTGTGTGATTATATTAAAAGCAATTGAAATGTATAAGATCATCAGTGAACATCACCATCGTAACCACCGTGTACATTTCATTGCGTGTGATACAGCCATCAATGTCACCATTCTACGAAATCATTAAATAGAGTAGCGACGAACTGCAGCCTAGAACGAAGGTACGCCAGAGTCAAACGGCGAAGACAAGACGACATTGACGGCCATACGACTAATCATCTCACTTATCATCTAACAATCATTCAGACGATCATATCATTCATCATTAATACCATCTATCACTATTTATCACATTCTCATTCACCAATCGCATGAAATAGGAAACTATAGTAACATCGTTATGAAATATAAATATTTAATAGAATATGATGAATTGTGAGCTTGTATTTACAACGTAAGCGTGTGTCTAATTGTTGCTGCTCTACCAACCAGAACGCAGCCGTGTGTCAGCAAATCAAACCAGTGTGTGGTGTGAAATACTGCGGTGGAACATCCCAAGTACCGCACTGTCCAACAAATTAGATGAGTATATTTTCCGAATATTTCGATATGCTCTAACGTAATCATGCATCTTCTTTTCCAGCAAATGATGTACATGTACTAACACATTATTGTATACTATTCTGTGCATATTACGATATTATCATTGTGAATTAACATTACGCCACAAAATGGCGTCACTAAATGAATGTATCCAGGCGGGCATCGCCATGGGTCACACTGGAGATAAGCTAGAAAAATGGGCAGATCAAAAGTATAAAGAAGAAATAGCTCGACCGGAAAGAAGAAACAGAAAGGAAAGCTGCTCTTGACAGAGATGAAAGAGCAATAGAAAGGCAACATCAAAAAGAAATGAAAGAGATCGAGGAGGTTACCAAACAAAAGCAGATACAGGTAGATGCAGAAACTAAACTAAAGATGAAGGAAATGGAGGTAGATTCTAACATACAAATAGCCTCTAGCAAACAAAAGAGCCAAGAAGAACAGAACAAATTTAGTAAGTACAAAGGCCTCATTAAACCATATACTGTAGGTGATTCAATCAGCGCATGGACTGAAAATATAGAGTTCCAACTAAAAACACAGAAAATACCTTTAGAGGATTGGGCAATGATTTACATGAGGAACCTGAGTGGGGAACCTTTAAAAGTAATAGAATCCATACCTACTGATCTTAGAAACAATTACCAGTACATACACGATAGGATAATGCAACATTTTCTTTTGGACGCTACTGGTTACCAAATTTAATTCTCACAGATTAAACCAAAAGCAACTGAAACGTTCTTAGACTACATTTCTAACGTGCAGAGCACATTTAAAAAATGGACTAAGGCGGCTAAAGTAGGTAACAGCTATGAAAAACTAGAAGAGCTAATAGTAATGGACAAAGTTGTTTCGACAGTACCTACCCCTTTTGCGAAATTCTTACAACAGTCAGATATTGATTCCATTCAACAATTAGAGAAACGGGGGTCAGCTTATTTTTCTTCGAATCGGGACATATTCAAAACTACATCATATGACACAGAAATTACAGCTTTTGCAAACAGAGTCCCTGATAGATCCTACAAACAGAAAGACTATAGTAAGAAGGACAAACCATATCAGAAACCACCTCGATGTAATTATTGCAATCTTTTTCACCCAACATATTCGATGTGTGATAAAAACCCCACATATCCGTCACACCTAGAACAAGTGTTAAAGAAGCAAGAAAGCAAGAGATCATCGTTTAAACGTGCTGTAAAATGTTATTTTTGTTCTAGTTATGGCCACTATAGCAATAGGTGTCTTGGGAGACAGAAAATGAAGGCAAACAACGCAGCCCTCATCGATACATCATCAGACGATGAGAGTGACATAGATCCCGAACTTGTCAATGTATTGCCAACGAATGAATGTCAAAATGTAGCGTCAATAACCGATATTTTAAACTTTAAGACGTGCAAAGTATGCCAACAGTTTCATGCGGAGGGGAGAGTGAAATGTGGACACGTAATCTCATGTTCAAATGAAGAAGCTAATGCAGCATGTGCCTCCAGAGGTAACCTTAAGTTCTACGATGCACAGGTCAATGGTAAACCATGCCAATGCTTAGTTGATAGCGGCTGTACTATACTGGGATTAAGAAGAGAACTTGCTAGAACAGAAGATTATACGGGTGAATTTGTCAAATGCCGTACTTTCTCGGGTACCATCGAGAAATATCCACTGGCAAAAGCGCATATCAATACCCCGTTCCTTACCGGCACATTAACGTGCGCTATCCTCCAAAATCCATGTACGGACCTTATTTTGGGATGTCTTGATGCATTGAAAGAATGTACAGACGACAATATAAAAGCCTGGAATGAAACACACAGGGTCAACGCTGTAACTAAGTCAGATACAGAAATAAGTTATACTGACTTACAAAATAAAACTCTACAGCTACTAACACCAAGTGGTGCAGATACCAATACTACTCGCCAAAAGTTGAGCGAGGCACAAAGCACCGACCAAACACTCACACCATATTTTAACTTGTTGTGTGAGCGAAAGAAAGTTTCTAAAAATTCTTCCTGGTACTTTAAAAAGGTTAATGGAATTCTCATGCGTTATTACTCATATAATAACCATGAAATTCAGCAGACGGTGTTACCTGTAACATACCGGGAAAAGGTGCTAAAAATCGCACATTCACCACCGTTTGCTGAACATTTGGGCTATCATAAAACGCGAGCCAGAATTCTATCACAATTTTACTGGCCGAAATTTTGTTCGGACATAAAATCTTTCTGTCGCTCTTGTAATGTGTGTCAACATCGGGTACGAAAGAAAGAACATGTAAAGGCCGAAGTGCAAAAATCAGTGTTAGCATCTAGACCACTTGAAAGTATAGCGGTTGATATTACTGGACCCCTAATGCAGGTGTCGAGTAATGGAAACCATAACTATCCAAACGAGGGTACTAAAACGATTCACCTTAAACCGAACCAAAAGGCTGTGATTCAACTAACCGATAAACATAACATGGTACTAACATGTTGCCAAGGGCCTCTCAACGTTAAACTCAAAATATCAGATGCGGGTAATGAAATATCGATAAAAGAACCCTTAGAGATATTTCATATCAACATCCTGAAACCAAACGTTTCACAAAAAGAACATCAGACAGACCAACAGAATGCACCAACACCAAGCAATGAGACGACAGACATACACAACTCAACTTCACTAGGTAAGGCGACACACAACAGCGACAACGCAAACACACGTAGCCAGATAACAGCACACACAAGGAGTAGCACAACAGTATTGGACGACATGGAACTACCAGTTCCGACAGTAAACACAACTGCGACAAATATCTCGACATATAGAAATAACAGATGCAATCAGACGAAAGACGGAACAAAACACCTAACGAAACGTCGACAGGTCTTCAACAGCGTGAGATTGTGTGGAGTCATAGCTAAGCCGTCCAAAATAGAGTTGGGCATGGAACAAATTGACTTCCTGAGTTATAACATCTGCAGGGGCCAATTGAAAACTGATGACAGTATCGTCACTAAATTTCTAAATGTAACAATGCCAACGACCAAGAAACAGGTCCCAAACTACTATAGAAAATTCATCAGTGGTTTTTCTAACATCTTAAAAGCTTCGGCTAAGTTATTTGTAAAGGATGCACGATTAATTAGTGCGGTATCGAAATTGAAAGTAGCGGAGTCTTGAAAGCTGCAGCGCACAGGTCACTGACACATGTCTGGCTTATTGGTGTGCATACTGGTGGTTCCACGCCGTACAGGCAGACACTCTCCGACTTCGGAGGAATCGGCGATCCTACTGACTTTAGCCAGGACCCCGAAGGGACCTGTTGCCCAGGACGCTCGACGAGGACGCGTCAATAGGTCTTGGCCAGTATATAACCCGGCCCTGGTGCCTTGGAAACACCTCTGCGTCCCTGAAAAATAGTTAATTATTTTGGTCCTATAATTGAGTTGTAAATTTAACTCCGTAATTTTTGTGATTTGTTGACCAGCCTTGAATTTGGTTCGAAGTAATTTTGCTTTATTTGCTTGATTTGCACGTTGAGTTATTAAGATGTGATAAATGGACATATTAATTGCGTCCGGGCTTGGTTTTCAGCGCATTATCACGTTCAGGTAGCCATCATATTAATAATGTCTATAGTAAATAGATATTTTCTGGTGGCTTCGGGTTGCGGGGATACCGTGGTTGACGGCATGTATAGTGTTCGGGTCTTAGGGAGAGGACAGATAGAGGGGTAGACAGAGATTGAGTGCCATTTAGTTAGTGGTTCGATAGAGATTATTCCCATAATGTGATGGACATGGATTAAGAGCCATGAAGTGTGGGTAATAATGGAATGTCTATAATAGATAGACAGGTATAATATGGGGTAGACAGGGTAGACGTTCACAGACATGAGGTCAGTGGCGATATTTTTGTTGCTGTAGATAACGGCATAAATTGAGAAGTTAGAGGTGTTAGTAGGTAATGCCCATAACAATTGGACATTGATAGTATTATTAGGTTGCTGAGGTTTTCGGCTTATGCCTTGAGTGTCATAGATTAAGCGAGCTTCAGAGATATGATGAGGAAGCTGATATGAAGTGTATCCCTGGGTCGCTGGAGTGGTGTGTGTAATGGTCAGAGATTAGGTTATGTGAATATTTTTAGTAGGTGATGTTTATAATGTTGGAGGAGGTTTTGAGTAGTAAGGCCCATAATGAACCTTTTGATTGCGTCCTCGGGATGTATTTTGTGGTTGACATTACATTTCGAGGTTGCTCTGGCTGAGGTAACGTTCAGAGCCATAATATCAGTGGTTTCTGTAATAAATGGACATTTAGGGGTGGTTTCGGGTTGCTAGGTTGCTGTAGGTGACGACATAACCTAAAGTAACTGGGAGAGATAGATTAAACGCTCAGAGTCATGATGAGGTGGTTAATAGAAGGGACATTGATGATATTTTTGTGTTTGGTGCTGTGGATATCAGCACAAACTGTAGTAGTCAGAGATTAAGTAAGATACATAAATTAGGTGAGGTTCGGGGATATGATAAGAAAACTGGTAGAAGTGTTGCCATAATAAGTGGTATATTTGAGTTGTGAGAGATATGTATTTGTTTTTCAGACTTTACTGCATAAAGTCTCAGAGCGACATGGTGGGGTAAATGTGAGTATGGTTTTGAGAGGAAGAGTTCTTGTTCTTTACTCTCCGGGGGCCATCGATTCTTTGTCTTTGTGTGTTAGTATGAATGACTTCAAGATGGTTGAATTTGGAGAATTAGTAATGCTGAGGTAATGGTTATTGGCGTAGACATGTTGATGATGATAGAGAGTATGAAGTGTTTTCAGAAGAGTATGGCATTTTGAATTTTTATGATTGATATCAGATATACATGTACATGATGACAATAGAGGTAAAATTAGAATTTAATGAGGGTTTAAGCGGATTGCTTGTGACCCTGTGGATGAAAAGAAGAAGTAGCATTGATGCTCCGTACATAGTGGAGAGTTATAGTGTCTTGGAGAATGGCGGATAGCTAAAATGTCCATGAATGTTGGGTAAAGTGCTGGGGAATAGTGGCGGATAGTTATAGTTCAATCATCTCATCTCATCTCATCATGTTCCTCTTGTACCTTGCGGTGTCGAGGTGAAGTAAAAACTTCGTGAGAGTGCCCGGTTATGGGCTTCGTATATCGACATTCCCATGGATTCTGTTTTTCCCTCCGTCCAACGTTTACGTGGTCGGCCTCTTCCTCTGTTTTCATCTGGTCTGTACATCATTGCTTGTTGTGGCATGCTGTTGACTGGTAACCTACTTGCATGGCCAAACCATTTGACCTGCTGCTTTCTAATAAAATACCAACAACGGTGACACGATGAAAAGAAATTAAACGTTGACTATTAATAGCTCTTCAAATACTAAAAACTGAATATAGTATGGCGTGATACAGACAGAACTACAAAAAATAGATTTTTACGAGCATTCATCTTTCCCATTGCAACCTACGCCTGTGAGACCTGGACACTTACTAAACAAGCTAAACAGCGCATAAACGCCGTTGAATGTAAATGTTATAGACGAGTTCTAAGAATATCTTGGGTAAAGAAAAGAACAAATGCAGCCATACTTCAAGAGCAGAATATTGAAGAAAGTTGGCTATTAATGTCACGAAAGTTTGGAGAGAACAATCATTTAAGGGTATATGCTTCGGAAGAGAGGAAGAGGAAAGTCAAAGAGAAGATGGGTGTAGGATGTGGCTGATATATATATATATATATATATATATATATATATATATATATATATATATATATATATATATATATTCTCTCACACTAACACTACATCGCCACTTAACACACTCAAAATCGAAAATAATTCACGCGATCATCCCCACACATCAAACCACTGAACAAGACAACATAAGACACCCCGATGGACTCCCCCATGCTTAAATCCCAACACTAGAAACGGCCCGGCACCATCTTGCTACAGCCCCACCTACCTAACTACCTACAGACATCTACCTTGACCAGCTTAAGAATGGAAGTGGAGGCAGTCACTGTGGCTCTCCGCTGGATGGAGAATACGACACACACACACACACACATCGTGATTGTAACTGACTCAGAAAGCATGCTGACGAGGGTGAGGACGGGCAGACTTCGTGCGGAGTGGCTTGCTTCGCTTCGGAGGTCACGGGTGACAAGCATCGCCTGGATCTTTTCTCCGGGACAAGCCGGTATGCTGGGAAATGAACAGGCGAACAGATTGGCTGGCTCTGCAGAACTTGGTGGAGTATTGATATATGACAAGGCAGACGTGGTTGCGGCCTTGTGGGAGCACGTGCACACCTCGGAGGAGCAAATGGATTACCATGGTCTGGCAAGAATGAGACAACGAGGAGTGACGAAGGGATTTGGCCGACGCTCAACGCTCAGAGGAAAGGCGAGACGGACTTATAATCAGATTGCTACTGGTACTATTAGTGTTGGAACTCTTCGCTGGCTGCTGAGGATGGGGACGGAGCACTTATGGGAATGCCCCGAATGCTGTGATGTCGATTCCTAAATCAATCAATCAATCAATCAATCAATCTACCTTGACCAGTCTAATCGATCTGTACGTCATCCCTCCATCAACTAAGTACTTACAGGTCATTAATGCACACAGCACCATACCAACTATACAAATACATCAGTCAAGAAATGTAAGAATATATTTACTACACAAACTGGACGGAAATTACACCATCAATCCCCCGTGCTCACTCTCCTCTGACCAGCCTAAAGAAATTATTCTGCTAGAGGTCCATGACTGGTCCTGCAAAAGGTGACTTGATTCTATGTAACTCTTAAGAAAGTGTGTTGTGTCTTTGCTTAGAGTATGATGACATAGTTTATGCACTATGTAATAGACATTAAGAGTATGATGTTGGTGTTAAAAAAAATAAGCCACGCCAACTATAGACAGTAATAACCGCCATCTGTTATTTATTATGTTTTATGTTTTTTTTTTAAATTTTGTAAAATTGTATTGCTTAATGTTTTAAATTGTAATTTTGTACTGCAAAAAAAAAAAAAAATTATTATATAATTTTTAATTTTTAACAATTTTAATTTGTTTAATTTACATTTTTACTGTAGCTTTTACTATTTTCACTAATAGCTTTTACTATTTTCAAACAGGCGTCGAACGCTACACTATTCACCGCATGAAGCCCGATGCCATACGTCAAGCTTTTTAATAACAACATCAGCTTTTACAACAATAATTACACACTAACCTATTCGGCAAAGCTGTCAGCAACCACCAGAAAATAATTATCAGCAATTAACCCAAATTGCTTTATCGCCGGCTCCTTTTTGTGACCTTGACCGGGGTAATTACTATACCTAAAGATAGAGGCTCTCTGAGGCTTGGAGCCTCAAATACCAGGGCAAGTGTTCATTACTCACTATTGACACTTAAACTGTCTGCACACGAACGGGCAGTAGTTTTATTTTCATCGTCGCTATGGTTGGTACGATTTTTCGGTGTCTGTCTATTATGACGTTTATAGAATTAGCTGTAAGATAATCTCTAAACATCCAAATGATAGGTGTCTGAAATAAATTAACGAGCACGTTAAACATATTGACCACGCTGACCTCTGATTTTTCCTATGCTTCAGAGAAATGTCCAGGTTTTTTCACCCAAACATTGGGCAAACTTATATGGAAAGTTTCTTTCTGATAAATATACTTCATATTACAAAATACTTCGTATGCAGAATTCAATACTTTGTTTACACAGTTTTATTTATTAAGATAACCAATGAAAGTGTAACCTACGAAACGTCTTCTGAATTTCTAATGTTTTCTTGTGTTGGTTTGAAATTACATCTAAGTACTAAGGCAAATCTCATTATGACTATTTCTGGCGGACATTATGCTACCAATGTCAAAGATGGACGCTTACTGCAGCTAATGATGGGAAAATCATAACCTTAGAAGAGCACGGGAGTAACTGTAAGAGATAGAAATAAGAAATTAGAAGTCAACTAGGTCTGAAACCGTTTATGAACTTCATTAAATAACTATAGACTAAATGGTTTCGCCACCTCACAAGAATGCTTTACTACGATCTGAAACACAGCCACATTGAAGATATATTATATGGATACATAGAAGGGACGACCATGTAAAAGATGCAGTGATTGTATCAAGAACAACCTTAGAGACATTAATACCAACTTAAAAAAGAGCATTAGAAAGAGCGCATGAAAAATATTTACTCTCTCTCTCTCTCTCTCTCTCTCTCTCTCTCTCTCTCTCTCTCTCTCTTATCTATCACTGATGTAAATGAAAGAATATTCAAAATGAAACTAAAAATGTTTGCATTCTAATATTAATGCGTGTTTCTGGGAAAAGCTTCGGGAATTCCCAATATCTGACGAATTACTTTCTCGATCAAGGTCTTGGTTGACTGTGATTGTATACAAAACGTGATGTAAGTATCTGTAATTGTAACCAGCAAATGACAGATAACATTAAAATAAGAACCTGTCTTGCACAGGAGCTCGGTAAAATATTAATGTTTTATCCCAATATAGAAAAACGAAAAGAGATGTGGAATTCAGAAATCCACAAGTGTTTGACTTTGAAATCAAAACCGAAAGTCTTTCTTTAATAGAGAAATACAGCTCCACAATGTTATAATATTAATAATTAAATTCATTTTATAGGGTTTCTTCTTTAGCTGTACAAGGTTGTTGTTCCAGTCTCGATAAGCACCACTTTATGTTTGTTTTAATATGTTCTATGTGTTGTTGTTTTTCCATTATTATTACTAATATTAATATTACCCCGTTCAACCTCAGAGGAGAAGTTATAGTAGGGCCCATCCATTACCTTAGTTTAGTTATTTCGTGACCTAATCAGCCTCTTTTCGAATGTTAATCTGAAAGGAATTGAATCGACTCACATTTATTAATACTAACAGCTTTCAGTCTTGTTTGTAAGTTGTCACAGCAAATATTGAGAGGACAATTGCTAATACGTATCACAATGAAATTTCTCTAATTTTGGAATCCATAATTATTAATGACATTTAATTAATTTAAAATTAAAACCATTTAGCAGTATTGGATGTGTATAAGCTAAACATTTCATTTGATTTGATTTGAACAATGTACTCACAAGTCAGCCTGGGTACTACTGAAGGGAGATAATCATATATCTGTGGACGAAATAAAGAGATCCCTTATTTCGGATTATCATCATGAGCACAAATAATTTTACAGAAGCTTGTTCGACTCAGAGATAATATCAATTAGAGAGACAAATGTGGAAATGCATCATTGTTGATTTCTGTACGAAATTGTTTCGTGGACATTGACAGATTCTTCTTAAAAACAAGGCAGATGTCTGTGTTTGTAATTATGTGGGTGATTCAGCTTTAAACATCGAGCGGATCGACTTCATTGCACCGGGTTTTATCGTATATGACTCGGTCTCTTTCTACAGGGCAGCCTGCAGAAAGCATAGCACAAAGCACGAACTCTGTATCTCCAGCGACGACCCCAAGATGTCTCATAGAAAAATGCACTTGTGAACCGAAAGACATAGCCCGGAATCGAACCCACAACCTTTGGAGCGCGAGGCAGACGGCTTGAATACTTCGTCATGGGATTCAGCTTTGATCCTTACCATTCGCTAATCAGGGTCAACGGACATAATAAACAACTACTATCAAAATCAGGATGGTTACACAGCCATTATAAAAGATGCTAAGGTCAAGGAAGTTGATGCGTTTAAAATATTGATGGGTGAATATTTTAGTGTTGGCTTCATACCAAAATCGGCATCACATTAGAAACTTATAAATTAACATAAAACACATGAACTCATCTCAATACTATAGGAGGGAGTAAACTGCACAGGAGACAATGCTCTTCAAATTGCCGAAAGGTGAGAAACTGGATGTGTTTTTCAACTATTAAACGAGCATGAACGCACTAAAATATAACTTTTATAGCAAAGTAATACTTTAACTGACAGTTAAAGTGTTATTTTGCTGATCCGGCGATTTCTGCAGCTTTCCTTGTTCCAGATGCATTGGTGTTACCTCTCCTCTGGTTTAAACTAGACAGGCCGATAGAGGGATCATACTGCATGGGCAACACATGGTCTTTACAATTCAGCACAGGCTGTGTGTCAAGAAGAGGTATATCTCCATCCCTGGTCTTAACTGAACTGCCATGGGTTGTAGTTATACAGACTTTTTAAGCACAACGTAAGTATTATGTAACAAACTATCTTCTATGACGACGGCAAGACACCAGTTCAGTTTAGTGTGTTTTATACAGAACTTTCTTAGGCTTTAATTTGGGTATTTCATTGTCAACAGAGCCTAACACAGAGCCCAGGGAGTTTGTCACGTTTAAAATTAAGCATGAGTAATTTCACATTAAGATACAGATTGCACTGATGAAAGTGATTAATGTAATGCGTAAATATAAATACATTCAGATAAGATCTGATCCAGAAGTGTGAACATTTGAAATTTGGAAACTACAGTAAAAACTATTTTTAAAACAAATTTGTCAATCAAGAAGATGAAATGTAGCCTTGATCATCGCGGCTTGTACAAGTGGCCGTGGTTGATTTTGTTTACGCTTAGGAACTTGATAGATCAGAAGTAGTATAGTAGGAGGTTTTGCAAACCTCAAATCCGGAGTCAACTCCGGAATATTTCCTTATATAAGCTGTATGTGACGACACATCAATCCGGTGAAAATGACTGCGGATTCCAGATCCGGAGTTAAAGGGGTATAACTCGTTTCTGGTCTTATTAACCCCCTTTTTTGTTGTAAATTTAAAAGATGGCCGCTACTGTTAGTTGTAGTAGTGGGTGGTGGGGGTCGATTAAAGATGTTTTAGTGGTGGGGTTGGGGAGGTTGAAAAAATGGCGAATCTTTGTGGTCGTGATGACTATTTGGATTGAGGTGGGAAGGGTGGGATAATTATTGGTTGTAGAAGCGGGTGAACGTGCGTGTGCGGGGTGGCGTCGTGGCTAAGCCGGGAGGTTTGAAAAAAAAAAATTAAATGGTGATTCAATGTTAAGAAGTGTTGGGGGTGAAGTCATAGTGGCCGAGATGTCTATTGGGATTGAGGTAAAATTATTATTAGTTGTAGTTAGGCGTGCGATGCTCTTCCACGAGAGTCGCGTCGTGGCTAAGCCCGGAGGTTGAAATTTTTTTTAGATGGCGCTTCATTGTTAAGAGGTGGTAGGGGTGGAGTCATGGTGGTCGAGATGTCTATTGGGCTTGAGGTAAAATTATTATTGGTGTGTAATGGTTAGGAGTACTATGGTCTTCCACGGGATGGTGCCGTGGCTATGTCGGCAGGTTGGGCATTTTTAATGGTGATTCATTGTTAAAAGGTAGGGGCATTGGGGCGGAGTGGGTGTAAGACAGGTTTTCTTTGTTAAGGAGGTGGTTATAGAGTCTGTAGAGAGTATTAGGGTTACAGTGCTCGTCCCCAGGATGGGGGAGTGGCCGTGGAGTGGGTGTAATACAGGTTTTCGTTGTTAAGAAGCTGGTTATATGGTCTGTAGAGGATATTAGTGCCTTATACACTATCATCATAGGGTTACATTTGGGGCGCGAGGGCGTACGTGTGCGTGTGAGCGATTGTGTTAGGGTTACAGTTCTCGTCTCCAGGATGGGTGAGTGGCCGTAGAGTGGATGTAAGACAGGATTTCGTTGTTAAGGGGATGTTTATATGGTCTGTAGAGGATATTAGTGATTTATACACTATCATCTTTGGGTTACATGCGGGCGCGTGGTTGGGTGTGGGTGGGTGAGCAGTGTGGTAGGGTTACAGTGCTCGTCCCCATGATGGGGGAGGGCCGTGGAGTGGGGTAAGACAGGTTTTCGTTGTTAAGGTGGTGGTTATATGGTCTGCAGAGAATATTAGTGACTTATACACTATCATCATAGAGTTACATGCGGGGCGCTCGGGTGGGTGTGGGTGGGTGAGCAGTGTGTTAGGTTTACAGTGCTCGTCCTCAGGATGGAGTAGTAGCCGTGGAGTGGGGTAATACAGGTTTTCGTTGTTAAAGAGGTGGTTATATGGTCTGTAGAGGGTCGTAGTTTAAACACTATCATCATGGGGTTACAAATGAAAACCTTAAAAAATAAAGATGGTTGGTATTATTGGTTGCGGTTGGTATGGCTTAGCGTCATTCGTTGTTAAGATGTTGGGTAGCGATTATTAGTGATCTGTAGAGAGTCGTAGTTGTTTAAACACTACAATTATTTGGGTTACAAATGAAAACATTGAAAAGTAAAGATTGTCGGTAATAATGGTTGTAGTGGGTATGGCTTAATGCCAACGTTGCTAGGGGTTACAAATGAAAACCTTAAAAAATAAAGATGGTTGGTATTATTGGTTGCGGTTGGTATGGCTTAGCGTCATTCGTTGTTAAGATGTTGGGTAGCGATTATTAGTGATCTGTAGATAGTCGTAGTTGTTTAAACACTACCATTATTTGGGTTACAAATGAAAACATTGAAAAGTAAAGATTGTCGGTAATAATGGTTGTAGTGGGTATGGCTTAATGCCAACGTTGCTAGGGGATGGGTGAGTGGAGGAAAGGTTAGATAAGTGCTTCCTATCATTGGTAAGGGGTGGGCGAGTGGCGGTGTTTTAGATAAATACGGCCGTTCCGTGCTAAGGGATGGGGTGGTTAAATCAATGCTTCCATTCGTTGTTTAAGGGATTGGTGAATTAAGGAAAGGTTAGATAAGTGCGTCAAATTGTCGCCGTGGATGAGTGTATGACCCAATGGTCGGTGTGGATATTGAAAATGTAAAGATGGTGGCTAAGAAGGTCTAATATCAACAGCTTCGATGCATATTTGTGATTCCGATCGTCAGAAGTCCTTGGATTTTTCCACTATATATGGCTAATGAAAAGTGGCCGACTGTGTATTATACGGGCGGTTATTACTGTCTGTAGTGTATGAGACTTAAACACTATCATCATACCAATGGCGATGTGTTAGAGATATAATCCTCATCCTTGGTCTGGGTAACGATGTACTGCTAGTCAAAGTGTCACATGTCTAAGAAAGACATCCGAAACACATGGGTAATGGCTACAACCGAACCACATGGGGAACTGATTCCGGTCACATGCTTAAGGATACATCCGGGACACTGGCTAATGGTTACATCCGGGATACGCGGGGACGTTACATTCGGTCACATGTATAAGGATACATCCGGAACACGCAGTTAAGTGGGGTACTAAAAAATGGTGTCCTGTTGGTTGTCGAACCAGTGGACCTAACTCACGATGATCAACATGAATGGGAGTGATTCCACTACATTGTCAACAATGCATTGGAAGTTTAAAATTATCCCCCGTCTCTCTTTTTTCTATGTCCATGTAGTCCTAGTTTCATATAGTACACGTGTAATGGTACATCCGGGAGACGTGGTTAAGAGGGGTACAACAGATAAATGGTCGTCTGTCGGTTGTCGAACCAGGGGACCTAACTCGATATGACCAACATGGGTGGGAGTGATTCCACTACTTCGTCAACACAGCATCCGAAGTCTAAAGTGGTCTCCGCTTTTTCTCTTTTCTATATCTGTGTAGTCCTAGGATCATCGAGTAACACCAAAGGATATTCCGACATCAAGTGTAGTATACGCGGGTGTAAACACTTCATCGCAGTGTCCGACTAAATCGGTCTCGTAGACATAGAAGAGAGATGTTATTGGCTACACCAGGCTGGGAGAAACCGTGTCTGTACTTAACATCTAGCGGGTCATACAACAACGATACTTTAACGCATTTTATCAGCTGTACACACGAACACACAACCTGCCGCCTCGACCATAGGCATCACATGTAACATGAAATGCCCTCACAATCGAAGCTATCGCGTCTCAAATCAAGCATTTAACTCTCATTAATTCTTCTGTGTCCATAGGGGTCTTTGCATCTTTCTCCAGAAACACATTTCCAATGTCATTATATATTTTGCAGTGTGTCTGCTCATTGCCACGTTTCACATCCCGACAATAAACACAGGTTCTATGTAACACTTCAACAGTTAATTAAGAAAGTTGTTAGTCAAACTAATAATTCCCTTGGCCAAAAAAAAAAAAAAAAAAAAAAAAAAAATAGCTCAACCAAACTTCTAAATAGGTCGACCGAAATAAGAAAATATATTAACCAAACTAATAATAATGATTACCAAAATAGAAAATATCTCAACCAAATTTATACATATATCGATCAAGCAGGAAAATTGTTTTAGCCAACTGGGGACAAAAATAATGGTCAATCTTATAAACATCGCATCCAAACTTATAAAAAGTAAGAAACTTTGTTAACCAAGTGGATAAAATATGGCCAGATTACAGAAATATCTCATTCAAACTTTTAAAACGTAGGTAAAATGTGTTAGCCAAATGGAGAAAATGTGGCCAAATACAGAAATATCACGTTCAAACTTATAAAAGATTATGAAAATTTGTTAGCCAAATGGGGGAAAAATGGTCAAACTTATAAATATCTCACCCAAACTTATCAACAGTAGGGGAAATGTGTTAGCCAAATGGAGAAAATATGGCCAAATACATAAATATCACGTTCAAGCTTATAAAAATTAGGAAAATTTGTTAGCCAAATGGAATAAAAAATGGTCAAACTTATAAATATCTCATCCAAACTTATAAAAAGTTGGAATAACTGTGTTAGCCAGATGGAGAAAATATTGGTCAAACTTATAAATATCTTGTTACAACTTATAAAAATTAGGAAAATTTGTTAGTCAACGGTGAAAAATTATTGTTCAAGGAAAGAAATATCGCATCCAAACTTATAATAGGTAGGGAGAAAATTGTTAACCAAATGGATAAAATATGACCAAATACAGAAATATTTCTGTTAAAACCTATCACAAAAAAAAAAAAGGAAAACATGGTAGTCAAACTATTAAAAACGGTTGTCAAAGTAAAAAATGGGTCATCCAAATTTATAAAAAGTAGGAAAGGAAAAATGTATTACCCACATTGAGAAAATATTGGTTAAATGTATAAATATCTCGTCCAACTCATAAAACGTAGGAAATTGTGTTAGCCAAAGATGAAAAACAGTGGCCTAGTAAAGAAATATCGCAGCCGAACCTATAAAATGTAGAAAAATTTTGTTAGTCAAAGGTGAAAAATTAGTGGTGAAACTTAAAAATTTCTCGTCCAAACTCATAAAAAGTAGGAACATTTGTTAGCCGAATGTGAAAAATATGAGTCAAACTTATAAATATCTCCACCAAACTTATAAAAAGTAGGAAAATTTGTTAGCAAAAGGTGAACAATTTTGACCAAGTAAAGAAATATCTCACCCAAACTTGTAAAGATGTCGACCGATATAAGACAATGTGTTACCCAAATTTGGAAAATGTTGTCCAAGTTACAAAATATCTCGGCCAAACTTAATAAAAGTAGGAAATATGTCGACCAAAGTAGCAAATATGTTAATCAGATGAAGAAAATTATTAACCAAGGTGAGAAAAAATGTCGACCATAATAGGGAAATTTGTTAGACAAACTAATGAAATGTTGGCCAAATACAGAAATATATCGACCAAATTGATAAAAAGTAGGAAAATGTATTAGCCACATTTTATAAAATCATTGGCACCTTTCCGTCTTGACAGACGATAGTTTGGTACATTGTGCTTTAAAAAGGCTTAATAACTACGATCCATGTCGGTGGCGAGCGTGGCTAGTAAGGCCAATACTTGCTGCAAATGTTTGCCCACAGTAGGTGCATGTGAAAACATGGTCATTTCCACCATTTTGCACCATCTTACGTCTCTCACGCTCTGTGTGCGCTTTATCTGCAATAATTTTCTCCTTTGTCTTTATTCCGTTTCTGATAGTTGCCCTCTGTCAAAGACTCGACCGCATCCCCTCCGCCAGGGAGAGCGGTCAATCCTGAAGAGACCAGGAGGAGATACGGTGCCCGAGGCAAGGGCAGGGGAGATGAGGTAATAGGAGAAGGTTAGCCACTCCCTCATGAGACACGCAGGCGTTGTTCAGAGAGTTAGCACTCTCATCACGATAACATCACACCTCGTGTAGCCACAGCACAGTTGAGTATGCACTCAACAAGCCACGGTTGCCAACGGCGTGCGATGTGAGGTAACACGCACCAAGGTGAAGGTCACGCCGCGTGGTGTGTGACCGTGGGACAGAAGTTGGTCAGACGGGAGACCGGACTTTGTAGCGTTCACATCGTTAGAATAGGGCTAGGAGATTTGTGTTCACTGGATAGATAGAGTTAGCATAGGGTAGCAGTTTGTGTTAGGTGATTCTGTGACTGTATGTGGTGTGTTTCAATAGCGACTGTCTACTGCTTGTTAGCGAGCCAACGGCAATAAAAATGGACCATGCATTTTGCCTCCCACACGACTTGCAAGTTTCTTGTATGGTGTGAGAGAAGTACCCGATGATGCCTGTCAGTTGAGTTGTTGACAGGCAAGGGTAATTGTGGTGTCAAGAAGTGAAGCTTGAACGAAAAGTTCAAGCTAATCCACTCATCCACGGGCTCCAGACTAGGGTTTAATTTTTGTAGTAACGGTAATTTGTGCAGACAAGAGCAATTTGCAGGCTAGAAATGTGCCTATCGTGACAAAATAGTGTTTAATTGTGTTTATAAAATGTTTATTTACTGAAAACATGTATTCTTCAAAGCTGTAAGTATTAATATTCTAATTTTCTTATATTTATTCATATATTTACCAATTTATTCTTGAATAAGCACCAAACATGATTCACGGCGCAGGAATACACAGGCAGCCGACAATATTGATTTTTGAGATCTAAAAATAGCGCTGCGCGATGACGTAGAGTGATTGACAGACAGTTGTTCTGCGTCATTAGCATAAAAGCAGTCGAGTGTTTACAAGATCGCTTAGCGGCGGCCCGCCTGAATCTGTGCTGTATATTGTTTATTATTTACTTATTTAAGTTACTAAATGAATATATTTATTTATTTACACATTATTATGTTATTTTGATTTCTTTACAAGCATTTATTCATTTTTGGGTCTATTTTCTCTTTGCTTATCGTCACGATGGAACTATTTTCGGGCTAAGCATCTGATACTTAGCTGCACAACGTTTACAGAAATTAACTAGGTTAGTAACGAAAGGCAATTATTGTTTAAAACAAAGACAGGACATTGACATTAAAATTAATTAATACATGTTCTAGTTGTTCGTAAGTCTGTCATTGTCTAAGTCATTGTCCTTAGTTGTCGAGTAAATCATATCGTTTAGTAGGCGTGTTTACTGCTGCCCTACATATCAGAGGGCAAACAACAGCTGTGCACATACACCTGTGGGCCAAATACAGTGTGCTACTTACGAAACGTGTCTCCACCCGAGTGTACCAAACAAGGTGACCTGTGTCAAAGGAGCTTCGTTCCCACATTAAGCTGAGTACAACTATATTTTTGGCATGCATTGTGATTAATAGTGCATCTCTTTTTCAGCTTGTGATACACTATCATATTTTTGTGCTCTGATTTGCCAACATAGAAATTGTGTTCAGCATATAAACTGTAAATAAAATTAATATTCCTTAACGAGGAACAAATAGATAACATCATAGATAAATAGGTAATTAAACAAATCAGTGTAGGTCAACGCGAGTTAAATTACTAAACAGCATGGCTACTTTAGCTGATTTTATAAAAGCAGGTAAAGAGTTACAATATACAGGAAAAGACTTAGAAGAATATGCTGATAAAAAATTTAAAGAAGCAAAAGATGCGGAGAGAGACGAACGCGCACGAGAAAGAGAACAGGATAGACAACATCAGATACAACTAGCTGAGATAAATAAACAAAAGGAATTAGATTTAAAGCAAAAAGAAATAGAAACAAAACAACAACAGTTAGAACATGATAAGGAAATTAAGCAACAACAGTTAGAACATGATAAGGAAATTAAGCAACAACAGTTACAACAAGATAAGGAAATTAAACAGAAAGAACTAGAATTAAAACAGAAGACATTAGATCAAGAGAAAGAATTAAAACAAAAGGAATTAAATCTAAAGCAAAAAGAGATAGATGAAATGGCAAGAGTCAAAGAAAAACAAATTCAAGTAGAATCAGAGACACAGTTGAAGATGAAAGAGATGGATGTAGACTCACACGCAGAAATCTCTGCCACTAAACTAAGAAGTCAACAAGAGGAAAATAAGTTCAACAAATACAAAAATATTATCAAACCATATTGTAAAGAGGACTCCATATCTGCCTGGACAGAGAATGTAGAGTATCAATTTAAATATCACCAAGTTCCTTTAGAGATGTGGGCTCCTATTTATATGAAGAATCTGAGTGGTGAGCCCCTTAAAGTAATAGAATCTATACCAATTGACCTTAGATCTAGCTATCAATACATCCATGACAGGATTATGCAGCACTTTTTACTTGATGCCCCTGGGTATCAGGTTCTATTCTCAAATCTAAAACCTAAACCTAGTGAAACCTTTATTGATTATGTTTCAAATGTACAGAGTGTACTAGACAGGTGGCTTAAAGCAGCTAACATAGGAAAAGACTTTGATAGATTAAAAAACTTAATAGCTATGGATAAGGTAATATCCACCATACCTTCTCCTTTTGCTAAATTTTTACAGCAGGCAGACATTGAGAACATCCAGCAATTTGAGAAAAAAGGTTCAGCATATTTTTCTTCCAACAGAGATATTTTTAAAACTTCAAATGACTCTGAGATAGTTTCCTTTGTGAAAGACCAACCAAAAAACTATCAGGGTAACAGAAAACCTTTTCAGAAGTATGATAAGAAAGACAGAAAAGTTTCCAAATGCATGTACTGTCAACTAATGCACGACACTTATGCTATGTGCGACAAATCGCCGAATTATCCGGCGCATCTTGAAAATGTGATCAAGAAGCAGCAAAGCAAACGGTCTGCATACAGGCGTGCAATCAAATGTTTTTTTTGTTCCTCTTATGGCCATTATTCTAATAAGTGCCTTGGCCGCCAACGTTTGAAAGCTAACAACGCTATGTTGATTGACACCTCTTCAGATAGTGGTAGTGAGAATGAGTATGAGATTGAAAGTGACTTACCTACTAACCAAGCAGAAGATGTGTGTGGTGCAAACGATATGTTAAGCTTTGACAGCTGTGAACGATGTCACCAATTCCATGCAGACGGAAAACTAGAATGTGGACATACAGTACCATTCTCATCTGAGAATGTAAATGCAGCATTATCCTCCAGAGGCAGTTTAGTATTCCACAATGCAATGGTCAATGACGTACCATGCCAATGTTTGCTGGACAGCGGCAGCACTCTTATTGGTCTTCGGAAAGATCTAGTGAGCCCGGGTGATTACACAGGTGACAGTGTCAAATGCCGAACCTTTTCGGGTAACGTTGAAATTTACCCTTTGGCAAAAGCCCGTATTGATTCTCCTTTTCTTTCCGGTACCTTTACTTGTGCAATACTTAACAACCCGTGTACTGACTTAATTTTGGGGTGCTTACCTCAATTGAAACAATGTACTAGTGAGGAAATAGTTGCATGGGAGAAATTAAATGCAGCTAATGCAACAACAAGAGCAGACAGTGTGAAACAGCAAGACACACTACAAGATGAGAGACTACTGTTGCTTTCTCCAACTGGCACAGATGACAACAGCAGACAGAAATTTATAGAACAGCAGAAAGCTGACCCTAGTGTGTCTCCATACTTAAAATTATTAAAAGATAAAGCCAAAGTGACCAAAAATGCTTCATGGTTCTTTAGACTTAATAATGGCATTTTAACTAGATATTATACTACTGGTAACCATGAGATTCAGCAAACGGTGTTACCTGAACAACATCGTCTAACTGTGCTAAAGATTGCACATGAGTCACCGTTTGCTGGTCATCTTGCATATGATAAAACCAGGGCCAGAATTCAGGCTCATTTCTATTGGCCAGGTTTTTGCAATGATATAAAATTATTTTGTCGGTCTTGTGATGTCTGTCAACAATTGGTACGCAAGGGTAAACATCCTACAGCTGAAGTACAACCTTCTACACTGGCCTCCAGGCCATTTGAGAGTGTGGCGGTAGATATTGTTGGACCCCTGAATCAGGTGTCCAGCAAAGGAAATCGCTTCATATTGACAATGGTCGACCTATGTACAAGGTGGGTTGAGGCAGTAGCTTTGAAGTACATCACCTCCAAAGACGTTGCCAATGTATTTCTACACCTGTTCTCACTATTCGGATTCCCACGGACCATTTTATCCGATCGTGGAACTCAGTTCATATCGGCTGCAACGCAAGCCCTTACAAAAATGTTAGGTATTAAACAACATTTTACGACAGCATACCATCCAGCCAGCAATGGAATAGTAGAGAAAATTAACGGTGACCTAAAGCATATGCTGGCTAAGGTGACAGCAGAAAACCCAGCTGATTGGGATACACTGTTACCAACAGTGCTGTTCGCCTATCGGGAGATTCCCCATTCAAGCACGGGTTTCTCACCGTTTGAATTAGTTTACGGGGCTAACCCACGTGGACCCCTAACCATTTACCATCAGGTAATAACTGATTCTATTGAAATTCCGATCCCTAAAACACCTTATGAAATGGTGACAGAAACACGAGACAAGATCATGAAATCGTGTGTTATAGCTAAGGCAGCTTTGGAGAGGAAGGGTCAAATCTACCGCCAATATGCCAACAAAGGGGCAAGAACAATTGAACTTGAACCAGATCAAGACATACTCTTGCTACTTCCAGACAAAAGAAATTTATTATTAACCTCATGGCAAGGGCCATTCAAGGTGGTACGTAGAATTTCAGATGTTGACTATGAAATATCAATAAACGGACACTTAAAGATATTCCATGTCAACATGTTGAAACCTTACTTTTCAAGACACGAAACAGAAGTAGTGACAGACGAACAGAGTGCACCAACACCTAGTGATCAGACGACAGACATACACAACGCAACTACACTAGTTAGCGAGACTGGCAGTTCCGACAATGGCAATACACCTAGTCAGTTAACAGAATACGCACTTAGTACCACCACTGTACTGAATCAGGTAGACGACGACGGAATGGAACTACCTGTTCCCATCGTAGACAAAACTGCGACATTGGACAGTATACATATAGATCAGGGACTAACAGACAGTCAACGACGACAATTAGTGGAGTTAATTACTGAATACAAAGACCTATTCTCTGACATCCCAGGTAGGACGGACAGAATCGAACACTCCATTCTTCTTTCGGACTCTAAGCCTATCAAATGCAGGCCGTACTCAATCCCACTCAGCTATAGGGAAAATCTAAATAAGGAAATTCTTAATTTAGAAGCTAGTGGGATTATCCAAAAGTCTACATCTGAGTACTCTTTTCCAATCGTCCTAGTTAAGAAGAAGGATTCCACAATTCGTCTGTGCGTAGACTATCGAAAACTCAATAACATCACTAAGATCGACGCAGAACCTATTCCTTCCTGCGAAGATCTTATCTTGGACATGTCTACTTCAAAAATCTTTTCAAAACTAGATCTTACTAAGGGATATTGGCAGGTCCCTATGCAGCCTCAATCTATGCATTTTACTGCGTTTTCAACCCCTTTAGGACTATACGAGTGGCGATTTCTTCCTTTCGGACTTCGAAATGCTCCTGCCACTTTCGTACGCTTAACTAGAGATCTATTACATGGAGTGACGAATACTGTGACCTATATAGATGATATATGTGTCCATACTGAAGACTGGACTACACACTTACTGAAACTGAGACATGTCTTTGATAGGTTGCGACTCTTCGGTCTCACTGTCAAACCGAGCAAAGTCGAATTAGGCCTAAAAGAAATTGAATTTTTGGGTCATGTCATCTCTCAAGGTCAACTAAAGACTGACAATAGGATTATTACAAAAATTATGAATCTAACCATGCCTACTACGAAAAAGCAGGTTAGAAGTCTTTTAGGATTAGTTAATTACTACAGTAAATTTATTCCAAACCTAGCTGAAATTACAAGTGTATTTTCTAATGTGCTAAAAGCATCAGTAAAATTGGATGTGAAAGATGCATTATTAATTTCTGCATTGTCAAAATTGAAAATTCTTTTTAGTAATGTTCCCATCCTCCGCTTGCCTAACCCTGGGCTCGTTTATTATCTTAGGACAGATGCCAGCAGGATCTCCATCGCTGCAGTCCTAGGCCAATTTTACGAGGGCATCTTCCATCCGATTTGCTACGTGAGCCGTAAGATCACACCTACCGAGTCCAGATATTCGATAGCAGAACTGGAGGCCCTGAGCGTCATCTACTCAGTGAGAAAGCTCCACCGATTTCTGGCGGGGGTACGCTTCATTGTCCAGACCGACAATTCTCCCATTACGGTCATCCAGACTGATGTGCACCGAAACGACAGGATATACAGGTGGTCTCTTATCCTTCAAAACTATACGTTCAGTATAGAACATATTAAGGGGAAAGACAACACCCTAGCTGATACCCTTAGTAGACCATCTGGGGTAGAAATACCTGAAAGTCCACATATAGTTGTAGAGTGATAGTCAATACATAAATAGATTACAATATTCTATTTAGAATGTTTTACATATACATCCACAGTATGTGTTATTAAGATACCAAGTACAATGAACTGTCAGGTGTCCGTAGACATTAACTGAAGAACTGTGCTGCGAAATGTAGATACCACCATGTGAAACAGGACAGTTCATTTCCAACTAAGCTTCATTCCGGTGTATCATGTGAGTAAAATGCAGAAAACAGTGTCAGAACAGTGCTTAATTTCAGACACGTAAAGACTGAGCTACGACACCAGCGAATCTCTACACGTGCACTACCGATAAATTCTATGATGACTGTATAATGTATTTCAGATACCCAGGCAAATTGTGTAGTTATATATTGTGCCTATGTAACTAATGTACAAACGTGAAGGCAGCTACTAACCTGAGGAAACTGAATACCATGTATATAAACTAAATGTGATATGTAAGATAGTATTTTAAGATAGTGATAAATTAGAGATAGAATTAGGTAATATAATATTCTCATTTATTTAAATAGTTTACTTAGTACAGTAATTAACCCAGTTACTTAACTTTAATTTAAACTTAAATTTTAGGTTAGTCGTAAGAATAGTTAATTACAAGCGAAATTAAAATTATGATAGAAATAGTACCATTTAGATTATTACATTTCATTTAGCTTTAGTGCAGTTTAATTTATTCCATCCTAAGGAAAACCATACCATCGACCTAACATTACCAATTATTAGTATTGTCATGTTACATCATAATAGGCTAAAAACATTACATAAAGGAACATACACCATTTACACCATTTAGATTAAGAACATCGATCATATAATTCCTTTTCAATATAAAAACATTAGATAGTATAGTATTAGAAAAGTACTTAATTTGTGGTCACATCATCCATGTAATTAAGGTACATAACTCAGACCACATCAATTACATTTAAATAGCTACATTACATCCCTTAGATTAGATAAACATAATAATTAGTATAAACAGATCATATAATTAACATAACAGAATTTAGATAACACAGTAAATACTTATTTATAGAAGTAGGATTAGTATGTTAGAATGTAGAGTTTTATATTAGTGTAATATACTATATGATGAGACAAAAGGGACAAGCCATCAACCCTGTCTCGTCCATGTAAATATATTGTACATATATGACTCGTGCAGCGACTTGCGCACAGTCACTGGGCTCAACTATCTCAAACTGAGCCAAACTTGTACAGGGTCACTCTAAGGTGTTTAAATATTCAGAAGAATGAGTATGGAGGGATAAAAGATGTGTGATAGAATTAAGGGTGAAGGGAGTATGACAGAAGTATGAATGTGAGAATGAAGGGAGGAGAGACGGGAGAGAGTGCGATCAGTCAGCAAATTCTTCTGCTGCTTGGCACGACTTTTAATATTTGTCTGTGTTAGTGTTGGTTTTCGTTAGTGAAATTGTGTTATTGTGAATGTGTTGTCTGTAATATAATTTAGAACTTAGATTACAGTATTTTGGGTTTCATAACAAGGGAATGTAGTCACGAATTAGTGTTATACACCTGTTTGTGGCCACATTGAACCAAATTATGACACTCAAAAAACTAACATACATACACATAGAATTTATAAATAGAGGATAGAAATTAGATTAGTAGATTTATTACATCCAAACACGCAAACAACCAGAAAAACAAATATATAAATTGCATACACTATTTGTAGATCAAAGGCAGATAACTTCGGGTCAGGGGACATAATAGACAACGAAGAACTAAATTAACAGTGAAATAAAGCTTTACGTGCGGAAGCGAAGTAGGTAAAGCCTGTCGCACACACTCTTGTATAATGGTTGTTAAATATTATATGGGGGACATGAAGCAATTCATGTGTTGACCCTAAGAAAGTCAACTTTGTATGGGTAGTAAGTTAATTTACTATTTGAGGGCAGGTCTTATATGACAACGGTCCGGTTCAGACATACCTCTAATAAATATAATATAGCATGTGAGAAGAGGGCTCACGCCAACCAGTCAAGTTTGTGGCGATTGCCAGTAGCCAAGTAAGGCTTTGCTACATTGTGACAATAGTTATTAATAGTCTATTGGAATGCCCAAAGCCAGGTTATCTAGAGTCTTTGACAAAAATTAGAGACACTAATTTTTTGTTTAGGAACCTCTTGCGTCACAACCAATGAGTGAAAGTTGATGACGCAACACAAGAGGGGTGGGTGTGTGTCAAAGACTCGACCGCATCCCCTCCGCCAGGGAGAGCGGTCAATCCTGAAGAGACCAGGAGGAGATACGGTGCCCGAGGCAAGGGCAGGGGAGATGAGGTAATAGGAGAAGGTTAGCCACTCCCTCATGAGACACGCAGGCGTTGTTCAGAGAGTTAGCACTCTCATCACGATAACATCACACCTCGTGTAGCCACAGCACAGTTGAGTATGCACTCAACAAGCCACGGTTGCCAACGGCGTGCGATGTGAGGTAACACGCACCAAGGTGAAGGTCACGCCGCGTGGTGTGTGACCGTGGGACAGAAGTTGGTCAGACGGGAGACCGGACTTTGTAGCGTTCACATCGTTAGAATAGGGCTAGGAGATTTGTGTTCACTGGATAGATAGAGTTAGCATAGGGTAGCAGTTTGTGTTAGGTGATTCTGTGACTGTATGTGGTGTGTTTCAATAGCGACTGTCTACTGCTTGTTAGCGAGCCAACGGCAATAAAAATGGACCATGCATTTTGCCTCCCACACGACTTGCAAGTTTCTTGTATGGTGTGAGAGAAGTACCCGATGATGCCTGTCAGTTGAGTTGTTGACACCCTCCATGCAACACGTTCAGCTGCGACTTGCTCCCAATGTGCATTATCAATGCCTGTATCAATTATGTCCCGCTTACACACATCTTTGTATCGTAGTAGAAGCCGACCCTGAGATCTCCTACCAGTCTGTAATTCACCAAAAAAGATGTCCTTTGGTTTTCTACCATCATCCATCCTCCTAACGTGTCCTATCCATCTAAGTCTACGAAGACTGAGCATGGAATACACCGTCACACAACCTGATCTTTCCAATACTTCAGTATTTGTGATTTTGTCTTGCCACTTAATACCAAGTATTCTTCGCAGACACCGCATATGAAAGCTGTTTAAACGTTTCTCTTGGCGTGAGTAAGTTGTCCAGGTTTCACTGCCATAAAGAAGAGTACTAAGGACACAGGCTTGTTAGACGAGGACTTTTGTTTTGGCAGTAAGCTTCCTGTTCTCCCAGACTCTTTTTGCTAACATGTTCATTGTTGTTGCTGCCTTGCCAGTCCTGATGTTGATTTCCTGATCGAGGGATAATTTGCTATTTACCTCTGATCCCAGATATGTAAAATGGTCTACTATCTCCAGTTCGGCGTCGTCAATAAAGATTGATGGTACACCGTGTGCACCTTGTGACATAATCTGTGTCTTCTTTTTGTTAATTGTTAAACCAAATTCAGAACAAGCATTGGAGAATGCAGATAGTAGATGCTGTAATTCTTCCTCAGAGTGGGTCGTAATCGCAGCATCATCCGCAAAAAGCAACTCTCTGATTAGTACCCTGCTAATTTTGGTCTTGGCCTTCAATCTCTGAGCATTATAACGGCCACCATCTGAGCGTGAGTGAATGTATATACCATCATCCTGATCACGAAAGGCATATTTCAGTAGAAGTGAAAAGTATATCCCAAAGAGGGTGGGGGCTAGCACACAGCCTTGCTTAACTCCACTCTTGATTTCAAACTCTTCTGAAGTTGAGCCATCAAACTTGATTATACCCTTCTTGCCTGTGTGGAACGATTCCACAATGGACAGAAGAGTTGGTGGGCAGCCAATCTTCTTTAGTGCTTTGAACAGACCCTCACGACCGACCAAATCGAATGCCTTTGTGAGGTCGATGAAGGCAATAAACAGTGGCTGATTTTGTTCCCAGCATTTTTCTTGCATCTGTCGCAATGAGAATATCATATCAATGGTAGACCGGTTCTGACGGAATCCACACTGTGATTCGGGGTAGACTTGATCTCCCAGGACTTGAAGTCTGTGCAGGACAATTCTGGCAAATACTTTCCCAACAATACATAGAAGTGAGATACTCCTATAGTTGTTACAGTCGCTCCGATCTCCCTTGTTCTTGTACAGCGTTATGATGTTTGAATCTTTGAAATCCTGTGGGACTTGTCCTTCTCGCCAGCATAGTTCTATTAGCTGGTGGATCTGTAGAGCGAGTGTGTCTTGCCCACTCCTGATCACCTCTATTGGAATCCCATCCTTACCTGGAGCCTTGCCAGATGCAAGCTCATTTATAGCACACTTAACTTCTGTTATAGTGGGAAGTGTGTCCAGGTGGTCAAGAGTTGGCAGGGCCTCTATGGCGTTGAGGGCAGCATCCGCTAGCTTGGTCTCACTTGAGTACAGCTCTAAATAGTGCTCGACCCATCTATCCATCTGCTGTTTCTTATCAGTGATGATTTCTCCAGTCAAGGTTTTCAGCGGTGCACTTCTTTTGATCATTGGACCACAGGCTTTCTTTATCCCTTCATACATGCTTCTGATGTTTCCCTTATCACTTGCGATTTGAATGGACTCACATAACTTGATCCAATAGTCATTTGCACACTGCCTGGCCGCCTTTTGTACATCCTTCCTTGCTTGCTTCAGCTCACTCAGAGTGTTACGCGTTGGTCTTTCCTTGTTTCTTAAGAGAGCTATCTTCTTTTTATCAATCAAGGGCTGCAGTATCTGGCTGTTTGCCGCAAACCAGTCCTGCCTCTTATGATCCACAGTGCCGTAAACCCCAACCGCTGTTTTATAAATAGTTTCCTTAAGTTTACTCCATTTATCATTTACTATACAATTTTCTGATGTATCATTGAAAGCGTCTTCAAGTTGCTGTTGAAATTCAAAGCACTTTCCAGGATCGTGAGTGTTAGTAATATTAATCCTGAGGCTAGACTTCTGTTTAGCTGTGTAGGTTCTCTTTGGTCTCAGTCTAACCCTTGCAACAACCAAAGAATGATCTGTATCACAGTCAGCACTGTGGTAACTTCGAGTTAAGGATGTATGGTTCAGATGTTGTCTCCGTGTGATAATGAAGTCCAGCTGATGCCAATGGCCGGATCTTGGATGTTTCCATGTGACCTTATGCATCTCTTTTGTTTTAAAAGAGGAGTTTGTAATACATAGGTCATTTCTAGTGCAACGCTCCAGCAGCCTTTTGCCCATTATCATTCATGCGACCGATGTTGTATTTTCCAAGGCACACTGGCCATGAACTCGAGTCCTTGCCCGCACGAGCATTGAAATCACCGAGCATATAAATGTAGTCGGATTTTGGAACTGCCTTAATCGCAGAGTCTAGCTGCTCATAGAACATATCCTTCACATCATCAGAGGAAGTGAGTGTCGGTGCATATGCAGTGAGAATGGTGGCAAATCCACAGGAGGTTGCCAAGCGCAGTGATAATAATCTTTCATTACCTTTAGCTGGGATATAAATCATTCCCAGTAGCGAATTCTTCACTGCAAAGCCCACACCATGTTGCCTTTTTTCTGCCTGCCCTCTTCCCTTCCAAAAAAAAGGTGTGATTGTTTTCCCTGAGTGACCCTTCCTCAGCGAGGCGAGTCTCCTGCAGGCCAGCAATATCAATGTTAAGACGATTGAGTTCAGCATCAATCACAGCCGTTTTTCTCACATCGTCAATATTTGTCAAGTCAGTGGAAAATCCTGGACACATGGTTCTCACGTTCCAGGTTGCAAGCCGTAGCTTGAGGTTTCTATTCTTTTTATTAGTACCTGGTGCATTGGTTTTACAGCCTGCGATTCAGATTTTGTCCTAGCCCCAAGCACCCATTGAAGCAGGCAGGCTGTGGCGGATCAGCACCCAATTGGCTGGGGGCTGCCCAGCTTGAGGGGGGCGGTAGCAGATCAGTGACACCTGTAGGTGTCTCCCATCGTCAGAGGTAACGCGTGGCGCCCCATGTCTACGCCAACTGACAAGGACTTATAACCCGTAACAGTTGCCTCTCGCTTTGATTCCGAGACCGGTTAAGACCAGGGATGGAGTTATTGCCTCTTCATAGCACAAAGCCTGGGCTAAAATAAAGAAACCATGTGTTGCCCATGCAGCATGATCCCTCTCTCGGCCTGCCTAGTTCACTCCAGAGGAAAGTTGACACCTATAATCTGGAACAAGACAAGCTGCAGAAGCTGCCGGATCAGCAAAGCAATGCTCTAACTGTCCGCCTGTCGGAGCTTCGATCCTAGACCAGCTGCCAACCAAGGCTTAGGGCCTGGTCTGCCCTGCCATGACTTATTTTGTCTTTGGGTTGCATTTCCTCGCACCAGGATAAGGCTAGTACCCTCCCAATTGCGCTCTTCCGCCCGAAGCCGTTGGCACAATGTGGGGTGTCGGGTTTGGTAAGCGCCGCCCAACATTCGGCGCTGACAGAAAGCAGGTAGTACCGTCTACTGTCATACGGTAGCTCAATCATATCTGACTAAGACCTGACTTAAGAAAAACGATGGAAATGTCCTACTACACATTTTATTCTTGGACAACCTGGTAAATCACATCTGTGGGGAAAAATTCAGTCTTTGTGGCATGTTCGAATTGCTCCAACATTTCTGGCCTTAACTATTTCCATACAAAGTAACTTGTCATATGTTTAATGGTTGCTCCAAAGATAATCTTCCTTCCTGGTGTCACTGCTCTTTCATGAACCCACCCTATCTAAAACGTTAGTTTAACCCTGTCATATTGTGTTGTTGATTTTACTTCTGCAGATTCAAACATGTTAGCCTTTACATTGTTGGGACAGAAAAGTTTAAATAAAGTAACTGCCTGAAGAAGAAATAGTTAATAAATATAGAACTATTATATACCTTATGGTCTCCATGGTAATTTTACAAAATATTGGCCATGTAAAGATATATTTCAATCAAAATTATAAATAACTCATCCTAACTTATAAAAAGCAGGAAATGTGTTAGCCAAATGGGAAAAATATTAGCCAAACGTATAAAAGTCTCAACCAACTTATAAAAAGTAAGAAAATATACTAGACAAATACGGAGGAAATAGTGACAAAATCAACAACAACAACAACAACAACAACAACAACAACAACAACAACAACAACAACAACAACAACAACAACAAATAAAAAACACAAAAAGAAAGAAATATCTCAACCAGACTTATAAATATGTCAACTGAAATAAGAAAAGCTGTATCCAATCTAGGAAATATGATGGTCAAAACAAGAAATATGTAAGCCAACTGAAGAAAAATATTACACAAATGAAGAAACATATTAACCAAAGAAAGTTAAAAAAAAATATGACCAAATCAAGATAAGTAAGAAAATTTGTTAGCCAAATGTGACATCCGCATATCAACGTCTCTCATAGACCAATGACACCTGTGTTTAAAAACACTTCAGATCTTTACCAACAATGTTTAACTTAGCCAGCATCATAAGTATTTCATTTTGTCATTATATCAACATGAATTAATAGTTACATACACAAGGTACACTGTTACATTTTCTTTGTTATGGCACACAAGGATACAAAGAAGTCACATAACATATTATCAATGATGTAATAAGTACACTATTAAGGCATCAAATAAATATATTACTAGCACCAGCTCTAATCCACCACATCACACTATATTCATCAAATGTATCCTCCCCGGGAACAGTAAACGTATCCCCATTAAAGAGGTTGTCATCAACATGATATTATTTCCAAGGGTCATCTTTCTTCTTAACATAATCCCGTATCACACCATCAGATACAATTCTCCGTTCAACTTACTCTATTTACTACATAACCTTCACGGGTCTCACAAAGTCTCCATTCCATAATATTTCATTGACCTACCTGTCATAAGTTAGATTCCCACCATAAATAAACTCTTCGTGATCATTATTTCACTTTGTATTGCATATATCGTCAGCTCTCCTGAGCATATTTCACCAGTTGTCATCAGAGGCAAATTCTTCAACCAAACATTCCATACTTTCCTCAAGCCAGCCACTTAGAGACCTGTTATATATCTTCTGTAGGTATGTCTAGAGTGTCTTGACCTTGTATCTGAAAGGACATTCACACTATATAATTAGCAACGTCACCACTATCCCCCTTTTACACTACCCCAAGCTTCAACTTACTGTTCCAACGTACCTGCTAAAGAAGCACTTCTACAGACTATGCATGCATCTCTCTACACTCTTGGTTTCTTTCTACCTTAAAATATCTCTGTCTTCCGTAGATGTCTTCACAACTTTTCCATGTCACATTACCAAAAACTCCAAACCTCCATTGTACACGAGCTCCAATGAAACACTCATGACGGTTAACAACATTTATAACAAGATCGTTTGTGACCCCACCTGGCATAGTTTCTGTATCATCTATATATTTGTCATCACGGGACCATTTCCCATGGCTGATATCTTCAACATTCCATACCACAATGTCGGCTACACTAACCTTTCATTGTTCCATCTCTCAACAATACAAGGGTTTTTCTCGAAGGCTAGCTAAAATAACATGTCTTACTTTGTCCACCTCTATCACACTTTGTCATTTCACAGCCACAATAACGGCACGTCTGCAACCAACCAACAGTGTGTGTTATATTGTCAGCCTTTCTTAAACCCACGTCTGCCTTATTGGGTCCTTGAATCTTATAACCGACTTTCAACGTTTCATACCAAACAACACTAACATTCTCTATGATTACAGAACAGCTGATTTTCTGCTGACTAGGCAGATTTTCCTACCTAATGGAGATAAATCATCTGTCCCCCCCCCCCTAACCTACTAGGCGCTATTCTAGACAACGAATATGGTAATCCACCATCACCTCTTGGAAGAACTTGAAAAAACAACAAAGATTGGGTTCCTGGGACGAATGGGTTGCATTCCTTGGACTACCAGAGTAACTAACGAGGATCGACTATAAGAGTCTAAGGAAAATAGAGTATTAAATACATCAAGCATAACAAACTCTTTCTTACTAACCCTAACCATAACCCCAAATATGCATCAAGCACAACAAGCTCTTTCTTATTAACCCTAACTATACATCAAACACAACAAACTCTTTTTTAAGAGACATAGATACAAACCAGTGTTAGAAATGGAAAAAGTTAAATTTGTGTGATTAAATTTTAATTAAAATTTGAAAATAATAAATCGCAATGTTATTGCTCGCTTCACTTATTATACAGATATAGGCTAAGTATAGGTATAGGTTAGGTATAGGACGTTTGGGTTTCCGGTTTCAAGATGGCGACGGACGGTCGGATTGTTTTGTGTTCGTTAACTTTTTCGCTTAGGGGATGGATTTATTCATCTCTTGCGTGTAATTGGTGTGCCAGGATGTGAAACCAGGAGTTTCTACTCAAGATCTGCGCGGGTGCTACGGAGTTCGTGCATCGAGCGAAGCCATCCTTGAGTGAATCTTTAGCAGCGTGTGTGGGTTCTGTGTTTCGTTTTTTTTTTTCAACATGGCGGAACAACGTGTGTTCTCCGAGCAGTCAGCAGTCAACCTAACGAGGCGGCGTGGAAGCCACGCAGGCAGAAAGAAGCAAGGTAAGCGTGGTGGTTTGAGACGTTTTAGACTCAAGTATCACCGTCTAGGACTCAGGAATATCCGTATTCTATATTGGAACTGTGCCAGTGTAAAACAACGGGGCTCTATTTTAGAAACCCTAGTTTACAGGAACGACATTGTAGCACTCCAGGAGATGAGACTGGGCGATCAGCTACTCCGAATTGCCGGCTTAAAATGTTTCTACAACACGACATCTGGGAATGGCGATTCTCGTTCGCGACAGCATGGTGGCGTCAGAGCTAGACATGTCCAGTTGGGACAGTGACGATATACAAATACATTCGCTGAGAGTTCATTCCAGTATACCATTCGTGTTGGTTAATGTTTAACCCGCAATGCGAGTATGGACGCCCAGAAGTGGCAGTGCTTAAGTGGCATATTAGGCCATGAGAGAAATGTTATTTTCTGTGGTGACTTCAACGATAAAGGCAGATCATGGGGAAACATTTCCTCCAATACACAGGGGGAGGAGCTCGAGACTGCACTTGAAACCATTGACCTGGTTTGTATCAACAGTGGCTGAGTCACCAGGACAGCAAGCCGTCCAGGCGATGAGGACAGTGCTATTGATCTGGCGCTAGTTTCACCTTCACTCACTACAGTGTGTAAATGGGGTGTCCTAGGACACCACGGCAGCGACCACCAGCCTTGCATCATATTGGTGGAGAAAGGCAGAACCAGGCAGCACAAGCTAAAGGTAAAGACTTTCCAGTATGACAGTACAGGGCAAGATGTGGTGAATAAAATAAGACGTGGCAAGCGCAGAAAGTTTCAGGGCAGGAAAAAAGCTGGGAGCAGCCACGTGGTGGAATTTCGAGGTGGAGAAGGCTAGGGTGGATAAGCCTAGTGCTGTAAGGAGATGGCAAAATGCCAAGAAGAACAGAGCTGGTCATCCTAGTCCCTGCATGCACTTAGAAAGAGAGATGCACACAAAAGTAAGCTATTTCAAGAAACTGGTCAAGGTGGTCAAAAGCGAAAAATGGGCAGAGGTGTGTCAAAGAGTAAGCACAGACAAGTCACTGAAATTGTTCTGGCGACTACATAAAAGCATGAGTTTTGTAGTCAAAAATAAGAGCATTTCTGACTTCCAAGGTGCTGACCTCATCTGGCAGAGGACTGACGAGGACAAGGGCAAAGCCCTCTTTGAACGCTATCTTGAGCAGGGCAACCAGACAGACATGGGAGGCCGGAATCTGGCCAAGGAGGTTACCTCAGACAGATGCAAGGCCCAGAACACTTCGGAGGAAGACACAGTGACAGTGAAAGAAATCAAAGCTGTACTTCGACGATCAGAAAACAGCGCTCCAGGTCCTGATGGCATAAGATACGACGACATCAATAGGTGTAATGACAATGAGCTAAAGAAACTAGCAGACATGTACAACAACAGTATAGGGAAGGCTAGCATCAAGGAGGAATGGTTACACGGCTATCTGATTCCCTTGCCGAAACCTGACAAAGACCACAAAAAAATTCAGGGATATCGAATTATAACCATGCAGAATACAATAGGCAAGCTGCTGGAGAAGGTAATTGCCAGGAAATATCAAGACAGCTAGAGAGGCAAGGTGTTTTCCCACCTACCCTGGGTCGGTACCGTCCAAAAAGAGAAACCTGGACCAATGCAGCAGTCTTTGGCCATGATGTCTATGAAGGTTTCCACTCAGGCAGTGAAACCTTTGCTGCAGCGATTGATCTTGAGGACGCATACAACAGAGTACCATTGGATTTTTTAATGTTTCAGCTTCTTGAACTAAATGTAAGTCCATTCCTTCCTAGTTGGATCGCTGCTGCCCTCTTCCAACGGAAAGTAGTTTTTAGATGTGGCAGTTGGAATTCGGAACCAACAACAATATATCCTGGCCTACCACAGGGATCTCCATTATCTCCGGTACTGTTCAACGCCTACACAGTGAGAATCACCAGTGAGCAGATCACTGGACCTGGCAGGACATTGTCATATGCCGATGATGTTTTAGTGTATCGTCAGGGTAAGGATAAAGAGCAGGTTGCTGTGGAACTACAAACCGAACTCAATCGCATAAGTACTTGGTGTGATGAAGCTGGGGCAATGGTCAACCCAACAAAGGCAACAATGACTTGGTTCTCGTTGAATAATTATATTGTTAACACTCCAATACCAACTGTAATGCTGTGTTCAGAGTCGGTGGAAAGAACGCAGGCAATGAATTACCTAGGGATACGGTTTGATCGAAGCCTTGCTTATAATGTGCACATAGACCAGGTGATAACAAAGGCCAAGCGGGGTTTGGCTGCGATGCAGGTGATGGCGGCGGCAAACTGAGCAGCGCCATCTATGTCTTCTTTATGAGGGTCTGGTCCTTTCTGTTTTGGAGTATGCGATGGCAATCCTGACTCTCAGCCATAAGCAGATAGAAAGGATGGAAAGGATACAGAATGAAGCTATGCGCATTATTCTTTGATGTACAAGAGATACAGCATGCAGGGCGATGCGCTACCTTCTTGATTTTCCAACCGTAGAAGAGAGAATACAAGTCTGCAGGGCACGCGCCTACCTCAGAGTTAACGCAAACACACAACATCCACTGCATAGTGAAAATAGGTAGGTGAAGGGCAGCAGGTTAAAAAGAGGACGGTCGTGGATAGGTCAAGCCGAAGACATTCTTCGACAGGTGTGTTCACTTGAGGACTTAGAACCTGGCGAGGAGTGGGTGCAAGTGCCAACAGACTTCTGCACATCCTTTTCAGTTTCCATCCAACTAGATAGGAAATGCAGACAAGAAAATCCGGCTGCTGTGGAAGCTGAAGTACAAGCGTTGATTTTCGAGAATTCGCTAGACGGTGACGCGGTCATCTACACAGATGGGTCGGTCGTCCGACATGTGAGAACTCATGGGCCTTTACATCTCGGGCCGGAGGGAGAATTGTGAAGGAGGACTCTCATTGAAACCACAAGTAGCCTGACCATGGAAGTCATGGCAGTAAGTAATGCAATAACATGGTTCGAGACACAGACATTCACTAGGGCTTGTTTCCTTAGCGACTCAATGAACATGATAAAGAGGATAGAGTAGGGGTCGATCCGAAGAGAATGGTTGCTGCCTCTGGAACGGTCTCGGCTGGCAAAGATAAGTTTCATCTTCGTGCCAGGGCATGCGGGAGTACAAGGAAATGAGCGGGCTGACAAGCTCGCAGGTGAGACTACTGTGGAGGGTGGACGCGCCATGGACCAGGCTGACATTCTGAATGCTCTACGAGAAGTAAGACTTTTGCGAGAACCAAGTGATGTCTGTGAATCTACAACAATGGCCAGACTGCGAGAGCAGCAAATTAAAAGAGGGGTGGCCAAACAAGAACACTACGCAGGAAGCTAAAGAAGATTGATAAACCAACACAGAACTGGCGTCGTTAGCCGCTACACACTGCGGGATTTGCTGAGGAGGGGATCCGAGCACTTATTGACTGAATGGTTCGATGTGCAATGAGGATGGTCTATCGACTAACTAACTAACTAACTCTAGGACGTATATCGAGCTTACATCTTGCGCAATAACATTGCGATTTATTATTTTAAAATTTTAATTAAAATTTAATCACACAAATTTAACTTTTTCCATTTCTAACACTGGTTTGTATCTATGTCTCTTAAAAAAGAGTTTGTTGTGCTTGATGTATAGTTAGTGTTAGGGTTAGGATTAATAAGAAAGAGTTTGTTGTGCTTGATGCTTATTTGGGGTTATGGTTAGGGTTAGAGTTAGCAAGAAAGAGTTTGTTGTGTTTGATGTATAGTTAGGGTTAGGGTTAATAAGAAAGAGTTTGTTGTGCTTGATGCGTATTTGGGGTTATGGTTAGGGTTAGTAAGAAAGAGTTTGTTATGAATGATGTATATAATACTCTATTTTCCTTAGACTCTTATAGGCGATCCTCGTTAGTTACTCAGGTAGTCCAAGGAATGCAACCCATTCGTCCCAGGAACCCAATCTTTGTTGTTTTTTCAAGTTCTTCCAAGAGGTGATGGTGGATTACCATATTTGTTGTCTAGAATAGCGCCTAGTAGGTTAGGGGGGGGGGACAGATGATTTATCTCCATTAGGTAGGAAAATCTGCCTAGTCAGCAGAAAATCAGCTGTTCTGTAATCATAGAGAATGTTAGTGTTGTTTGGTATGAAACGTTGAAAGTCGGTTATAAGATTCAAGGACTCAATAAGGCAGACGTGGGTTTAAGAAAGGCTGACAATATAACACACACTGTTGGTTGGTTGCAGACTTGCCGTTATTGCGGCTGTGAAATGACAAAGTGTGATAGAGGTGGACAAAGTAAGACATGTTATTTTAGCTAGCCTTCAAGAAAAACCCTTGTATTGTTGAGAGATGGAACAATGAAAGGTTAGTGTAGCCGACATTGTGGTATGGAATGTTGAAGATATCAGCCATAGGAAATGGTCCCGTGATGACAAATATATAGATGATACAGAAACTATGCCAAGTGGAGTCACAAACGATCTTGTTATAAATGTTGTTAACCGTCATGAGTGTTTCATTGGAGCTCGTGTACAATGGAGGTTTGGAGTTTTTGGTAATGTGACATGGAAAAGTTGTGAAGACATCTACGAAAGACAGAGATATTTTAAGGTAGAAAGAAACCAAGAGTGTAGAGAGATGCATGCATAGTCTGTAGAAGTGCTTCTTTAGCAGGTACGTTGGAACAGTAAGTTGAAGCTTTGGGTAGTGTAAAAGGGGGATAGTGGTGACGTTGCTAATTATGTAGTGTGAATGTCCTTTCAGATACAAGGTCAAGACACTCTAGACATACCTACAGAAGATATATAACAGGTCTCTAAGTGGCTGGCTTGAGGAAAGTATGGAATGTTTGGTTGAAGAATTTGCCTCTGATGACAACTGGTGAAATTTGCTCAGGAGAGCTGACGATATGTGCAATACGAAGTGAAATAATGATCACGAAGAGTTTAGTTATGGTGGGAATCTAACTTATGACAAGTAGGTCAATGAAATATTAAGGAATAGAGACTTTGTGAGACCCGTGAAGGTTATGTAGTAAATAGAGTAAGTTGAACGGAGAATTGTATCTGGTGGTGTGATACGGGATTATGTTAAGAAGAAAGATGACCCTTGGAAATAATATCATGTTGATGACAACCTCTTTAATGGGGATACGTTTACTGTTCCCGGGGAGGATACATTTGATGAATATAGTGTGATGTGGAGGATTGGAGCTGGTGCTAGTAATATATTTATTTGATGCCTTAATAGTGTACTTATTATATCATTGATAATATGTTATGTGACTTCTTCGTATCCTTGTGTGTCATAACAAAGAAAATATAACAGTGTACCTTGTGTATGTAACTATTAATTCATGTTGATATAATGACAAAATGAAATACTTATGATGCTGGCTAAGTTAAACATTGTTGGTAAAGATCTGAAGTGTTTTTAAACACAGGTGTCATTGGTCTATGAGACACGTTGATATGCGGATGTCACATTTGGCTAACAAATTTTCTTACTTATCTTGATTTGGTCATATTTTTTTTACTATCTTTGGTTAATAGGTTTCTTCATTTGTGTAATATTTTTCTTCAGTTGGCTTACATATTTCTAATTTCGACCATCATATTTCCTAGATTGGATACAACTTTTCTTATTTCGGTTGACATATTTATAAGTCTGGTTGAGATATTTTTTTCTTTTTGTTTTTTTTTTAATTATTTTTTTTATTTGTTGTTGTTGTTGTTGTTGATTTTGTCACTATTTCCTCCGTATTTGTCTAGTATATTTTCTTACTTTTTATAAGTTGGTTGAGACATTTATACGTTTGGCTAATATTTTTCCCATTTGGCTAACACATTTCCTGCTTTTTATAAGTTAGGATGAGTTATTTATAATTTTGGTTGAAATATCTCTTTACATGGCCAATATTTTGTAAATATATACAATTTATACATGTTCCTACTTTTTATCAATTTGGTCGATATATTTCTGTATTTGGCCAATATTACATTAGTTTGTCTAACAAATTTCCCTATTTTCGTCGACATTTTTTCTCACTTTGGTTAATAATTTTCTTCATCTGGTTAATATGTTTGCTACTTTGGTCGACATATTTTCATACTTTGATATTTTGTAACTTGGACAACATTTTCCTAATTTGGGTAACACATTGTCTTTAACGGTCGACATCTTTACAAATTTGGGTGAGATATTTCTTTACTTGGTCAAAATTTTTCACTTTTTGTTAACAAATTTTTCTACTTTTTATAAGTTTGGTGGAGATATTTATAAGTTTGACTGATATTTTTCACATTCGGCTAACAAATGTTCCTACTTTTTATGAGTTTGGACGAGAAATTTTTAAGTTTCGCCATTAATTTTTCACCTTTGACCAACAAAATTTTCCTACATTTTATAAGTTCGGCTGCGATATTTCTTTACTAGGCCACTATTTTTCATCTTTGGCTAACACAATTTCCTACCTTTTATAAGTTGGACGAGATATTTATACATTTAACCAATATTTTCTAAATTTGGGTAATAAATTTGTCCTACTTTTTATAAATTTGGATGACCCATTTTTTACTTTGACAACCGTTTTTAATAGTTTGAATACCATGTTTTCCTTTTTTTTGTGATAGGTTTGAACGGAAATACTTCTGTATTTGGTCATATTTTATCCATTTGGTTAACAATTTTCCCCCTACCTTTTATAAGTTTGGATGCGGTATTTTTTTCCTTGAACAATAATTTTTTACCGCTGACTAACAAATTTTCCTAATTTTTATAAGTTTCAACAAGATATGTATAAGTTTGACCAATATTTTCTCCATCTGGCTAATACAGTTATTCCATCTTTTTATCAGTTTGGATGAGATATTTATAAGTTTGACCTTTTTTTTTTATTATTTGGCTAACAAATTTTCCTAACTTTTATAAGTTTGAACGTGATATTTCTGTATTTGGCCATATTTTCTCCATGTGTCTAACACATTTCCCCTACTTTTTATAAGTTTGGGTGAGATATTCATAGGTTTGACCAGTTTACCCCCATTTGGCTAACAAATTTTCCTAATTTTTTATAAGTTTGAACGTGATATTTCTGTCTTTGGCCACATTTGATCCATTTGGCTAATACATTTCACCTTCTTTTTATAAGCTTGAATGAGATATTTCTGTATCTGGCCATATTTTATCCACTTGGTAAACAAATTTTCCTACTTTTTATAAGTTTGGATGCGATGTTTATAAGATTGACCATTATTTTTGTCCCCAGTTGGCCAACAAATTTTCCTCCTTGATCGATATATGTATAAATTGGGTTGAGATATTTTCTATTTAGGTAATCATTTTTATTAGTTTGGTTAATATATTTTCTTATTTCGGTCGACCTATTTAGAAGTTTGGTTGAGCTATTTATTTTTTTTTTTTTGGCCAAGGGAATTATTAGTTTGACTAACAACTTTCTTAATTGACTGTTGAAGTGTTACTTAGAACCTGTGTTTATTGTCTGGATGTGAAACGTGGCAATGAGCAGACACACTGAAAAATATATATATTGACATTATAAATGTGTTTCTGGAGAAAGATGCAAAGACCCCTATGGACACACAGAAGAATTAATGAGAGTTAAATGCTTGATCTGAGACGCTAGAGCTTCGATTGTGAGGGCATGTCATGTTACATGTGATGCCTATGGTCGAGGCGCCAGGTTGTGTGTTCGTGTGTACAGCTGATAAAATGCGTTAAAGTATCGTTGTTGTGTGACCTGCTAGATGTTACGTACAGATACGGTTTCCCCAAGCCTGGTGTAGGCGTTATCATCTCTCTTCTATGTCTACGAGACCGATTTAGTCGGACACTGCGATGAAATGTTTACACCAGCGTATACTACACTCGAAACTACCTTATGTTGTATTGATGTCGGGATGTCCTTTGGTGTTACTCGATGATCCTAGGACTACACAGATATAGAAAAGAGAGAAAGTGGAGACCACTTTAGACTTCTGATGCTCTGTTGACGAAGTAGTGGAATCACTCCCACCCATGTTGGTCATACCGAGTTAGGTCTCCTGGTTCGACAACTGACAGACGACCATTTATCTGTTGTACCCCTCTTAACCACGTGTCCCGGATGTACCATTACACGTGTACTATATGAAACTATGACTACATGGACATAGAAAAGAAAGAGACGGGGGATCATTTTAAACTTCCAATGCATTGTTGACAATGTAGTGGAATCACTCCCATTTATGTTAATCATCGTGAGTTAGGTCCACTGGTTCGACAACCAACAGGACACCATTTTATCTAGTACACATCTTAACTGCGTGTTCCGGATGTATCCTTATACATGTGACCGAATGTAACGTCCCCACGTATCCCGGATGTAACTATTAGCCAGTGTCCCGGATGTATCCTTAAGCATGTGATCGGAATCAGTTTCCCATGTGGTTCGGTTGTAGCCATTACCCATTCTTTCTTCTTTCATGTGACCCTTTGACTAGCAGTACATCGTTACTCAGACCGAGGATGAGGATTGTATCTCTAACACATCGCCATTGGTATGATGATAGTGTTTAAGTCCCATACACTACAGACAGTAATAACCGCCAATATAATACACAATCGGCCACTTTTACATTTTCAATATCCACACCGACCACTGGGTCATACACTCAGCCACGGCGACAATTTGACGCACTTATCTAACCTTTCCTTAATTCACCAATCCCTTAAACAACGAATGGAAGCATTGATTTAACCACTCGACCACCCCATCCCTTAGCACGGAACGGCCGTATTTATCTGACACTCGCCCACCCTTACCAATGATAGGAAGCACTTATCTAACCTTTCCTCCTCTCACCCATCCCTTAGCAACGTTGACATTAAGCCATACCCACTACAACCATTATTACCGACAATCTTTACTTTTCAATGTTTTCATTTGTAACCCAAATAATGGTAGTGTTTAAACAACTACGACTCTCTACAGATCACTAATAATCACTACCCAACATCTTAACAACGAATGACGCTAAGCCATACCCACTGCAACCAATAATACCAACAATCTTTATTTTTTAAGGTTTTCATTTGTAACCCCATAATGATAGTGTTTAAACAACTACGACCCTCTACAGACCATGTAACCACCTCCTTAACAACGAAAACCTGTCTTACCCCACTCCACGGCTACTTCCCCATGCTGTGGACGAGCACTGCAACCCTAACACACTGCTCACCCACCCACCCGAGCGCCCCGCATGTAACTCTATGATGATAGTGTATAAGTCACTAATAGCCTCTGCAGACCATATAACCACCTCCTTAACAACGAAAACCTGTCTTACCCCACTCCACGGCCACTCCCCCATCATGGGGACGAGCACTGAACCCTACTACACTGCTCACCCACTCACACCCAACCGCACGCCCGCATGTAACCCAAAGATGATAGTGTATAAATCACTAATATCCTCCACAGACCATATAACCACCCCTTAACAACGAAATCCTGTCTTACATCCACTCCACGGCCACTCACCCATCCTGGAGACGAGCACTGTAACCCTAACACAATCACGCACACGTACGCTCTCGCGCCCCAAATGTAACCCTATGATGATAGTGTATAAGGCACTAATATCCTCTACAGACCATATAACCACCTCCTTAACAAAGAAAACCTGTCTTACACCCACTCCACTCACACCGCCCCTACCTCTTAACAATTAATCACCATTAAAATGCCCAACCTGCCGACATAGCCACGGCACCATCCCATGGAAGATCATCGTACTCCTAACCATTACACACCAATAATAATTTTACCTCAAGCCCAAAAGACATCTCGACCACCATGACTCCACCCCCACCGCCTCTTAACAATGAAGCGCCATCTAAAAAAAAATTTCAAACCTCCAGGCTTAGCCACGACACCACCCTCGTGGAAGAGCATCGCACACCTAACTACAACTAATATTAATTTTACCTCAACCCAATAGACAATTCGGCCACTATGACTCCACCCACAAAACCTCTTAACATTGAATCACCATTTTAAAATTTTTTCCCAACCTCCCGGCTTAGCCACGACGCCACCCCGCACACGCACGTACACCCGCTACTACAACCAATAATAATCCCACCCCTCCCACCTCAATCCCAATAGTCATTACGACAACAAAGACTCCACCCCCAGCGCATCTTAACAATGAATCGCCGTTTTTTTCAACCTCCCCAACCCCACCACTAAAACATCTTTAATCGACCCCCACCACCCACTACTACAACTAACAATAGCCGCCATCTTTTAAATTTACAAAAAAGGGAGTTATACCCCTTTAATTCCGGATCTGGAATCCGGAGTCATTTTCACCGGATTGCTGTGACGTCACATATAGCTTATGTAAGGAAATATTCCGGAGTTGACTCCGGATTTGAGATGGCAAAACCTCTTCCTATACTACTATCAGATGCTTTTAACATGCCTAACTGAAATAATGTGCAATGCTGGTTAAATATTTTAAAATAACTGTTTTGGCACATGTCTGTATAGTTTTGAAAGCAATATTGCTTTTAGTAAATGATGTCTTTATAGTATAGTCTGACCTCTTCATTCTTCCTTGCAGTTTTATTAATAACACATTTCATTTACTTTTCATCATCCAGGTTTCAAGATTATGAAAAGCATTACAATTGAAATAAGCACTGTCACAGGCTTTGGAATCCAATATTGTTAATAAATTTGAATCAGTTGAAGATACACAACTTTTAACAACAATGGAAATGTTGGAGGATCACAGACAAAACAGATTGGTACATCTGATTGAACAAGGTGCTCACGAGCCAGCCCTGGAGCTACTGAAGGGGGATAATCATGTCTCTGAAGAGGAACTAAACAAATCACTTTTTTCAGCTTGTCAACATGGGTACAAATTTATTGTCCAGATGCTAGTTCGACTCGGAGCAAATGTCAATTACAGAGACACAGATAGAAACACACCATTGTTGACTTCTGTACAAAATGGATTCACAGACATAGTCAAATTTCTTCTTACAAAAATGGCAGACGTCAATGCCTGTAATTCTGTGGGTGATTCAGCTTTGATTCTTTCCATTCGTTCTTCGGGATCAACGGAAATAACAGAGATTCTGCTGAAACAAACAGGAATAAACATTCACCATCAAAACCAAGATGGATATACGGCCATTATGAAAGCTGCTGAACTCAAGGATGTTGATACACTTAAAATATTGCTGGATAGATACTTTAATGTTGGCTGCATAAATACTTCAGTATCACGTCATGAACGTGTAAATGAACATAAAACACATGAAGACACCTCAACACTAAGGGAGACAGTAAACTGCAGGGGAGAAAATGTTCTTCAAATTGCTGAAAGGTGTGGAATTGAAAGTGTTTTTCAACTATTACAAAAGCATGAAGGCACCAAAATATCACCTTTAGAGCTTGCAATGAGATCGAGTGATATAAAATCATTTCAGATATTCTTAGACTGTGATTTCCTATATGCATCTGATAGGAAGAAATCTCTTGATGTTGTATTTCTAAAAATTTGCGAAGAATGCAGTAAACGTGACATTGTACATTTCAATGACAATGAGATTGCAATGATCGAGGCTCTGCTGGAACATGGGGTGGATGCGAACACAACTTGGCTTGATGATACTCCTGACTTTAACAGAGAAATTACCGGAAGTTACAGATTTGACAGACTTTTGTCCATACCTGCTACACAAGTAGATCTGATGCATATTGCTGCAAAAAGTGGCTGTCTTAAAGTTCTTCAACTGTTGCTGTCATTTAAAGCAGCTGTAAACAGATATTCGTTTTCTAACTCCCCAGTTCACATTGCCCTCAGTCATGGTCATACAGAGTGTGCCAAACTGCTCATCCAACATGGAGCAAACATAGATTTTAATCAAGTTCTTGAGCTAGCAGTTGACCAGCAAGAGCCAAAATATGTTAGGTTTCTGATCGAGAATTATAAAAACGAGGTGATGAACAATTTGAAAAGAGCTTCTGAAATTCGAGGTATTTCGCTCACATCAGTCAGAAAAGGCAAAGACAATACTTCTGATATTCAAGATATTTTGCTCAAGTCAGTCAAAAAGGGCAATTTGGAAATTATTGGTCAGATTCTATATTTAGGAGCTGACATCAATGGTGTACTGGGATCTGACATGTGTCCTTTAGCAGAATCAAAAAATGGCAAAGTTGCTATGTTTTTAATTGATACGGGTGCAAATGTCAAATATAGCAAACACGAAAAACAAGCAAGAAGTGATACACCTCTGATTAAACTTTTAATGAGCAGAGAAATTACAGATGATTGTGTAATAGAAGTTATAAAAGTATTGCTGGAAAATGGTGCTTCGGCAAATGATAGAAGCTGGAATGGGAAAACTGCACTTATGTTGGCAGCTGTGAAAGACAGAAGTATGAGTGTGATGCAGCTTCTCTTGGATCATGGAGCAGAACTTAGTGATAGGGATAGGGATGGTTACACAGCACTTATACATGCGGCCCATGCAGGTTGTGTTAAGAATGTATCATTTCTAATTCAGTGTAGCAAAGATAAAAAGGAATTATTAAATGTACAGAATGGTGAGGGATCAACAGCTCTCATGTATGCAGTAAGTTTAATGGATTCATGCATAATTAAAGAATTGATAGATCAAGGTGCAGATGTAAATATCAAAGATACACGTGGAAACACATGTTTATTACACCTATTGATATCCAAAGAGCCCGAAGACGAAATTCTGAAATATCTAATCCAGGCTGGATGTGATGTCAACTGTCAGAATAATGAAGGCCTGTCTCCTCTGATGATGGCTGCTCAAAATTATTCAAAAGATGCGATGTGTGTAATTATTGATGCGGGAGCAGACATCAATGCTGTCAGCCATAAAGATAACACAAAGACAGCACTGGCCCATCTTGTATACAAGCAACATTATGAGTATTCCAGCTGCTTGGAATATCTACTAGATAGAGGGGCCAGCTCCTCATATGTATCAGCAACTACCTTACACAGAATGATAGTTACTGGTGAGATACATATTGTTCCAAAGCTCATCAGATGTGGATTAGGACCGGAAGTTGTTTTATTAAATGATATGCTTTTATTTAATCAATATAATCATGTGTACACACGTAGTTTACGTTCATTAGCTTATGAAGCAGGCACACCATTCTATTGTTCACCACTCTGCACAGCTCTGTGTGTTGGAAATAGTGCACTAGCTCGCTTCTTTGTTGGAGATCTGTTTCTGACTAACTCTGATGTGTCTTTGCTGAATCACAACATGTTACTGAGACATCACCTTGAGAGAATGAATTACACAAAATGCCGTGATGTCCTGACCGGGATAACAACACAACCAGTGTCCTTATTTATTCTGTCTTTTGTAGCGGTGTCAACAGCTATAGGAGCAACCCCAGGTCGTGAGATCAGAGTAAACAAGTTGCCGGTACCACAGATGATCAAAGACAAACTTCTGTTTCAGAAACTGGATGTAGCATTGACTGTGCCAGAACAAGATGACAATTCTTCTAACTCGCTGGAATACATGCAGATCCCGGAGATTAACAACACTTTCACAACATACTTGCACTCCGACGATGAAAATGAATACTCGCACTCCGACGATGAAAATGAATATGACTATGAAGAATATTATGATATGGAATATTACAGTAATAATAGTATTAGTCCATGGTAGTTTATATTCTTCAGATGTCAGTCGTTATAGCATATATTCTTCAGATAGTGATTAAACATTTGTGAAGAAATTGTTGAAACATATCAGTTTTGTTTTCCAATGCAAGTGCTTCTACATTAACTGTATATTAACACACACGTATACACTCATGCACCGCACACATTCATGCATATTTATATACTATTATATACAATTGTTGAGGTGCATTCAAAAGGTCCCACATTAGACAATACTCTTCGCCCACTATCACGTGATCTTTATGTGTTGTCAAGAGTCTGAAGTACCTCATCTGCATTTTTTGAGTTTTTCTTTCTAGTTTAGAATTTGATATTCTTCTTATTATTACTTTTATTATTATTATTATTTTCATAAAAGATTCTGGCTAGAATTGCAGTTCTTACGCTTAGTTTTATCCTCGTTTTGTTGTTATTTAATTTTGATCCCGGGTAATTGATCTGTTTTAGTGTGTCCAGCTCTTGTTTTAATATTGCTATCAATTGATCCCATCTTATTTTCATTATCAGACTCTTGACTGCATTGATTCACCTGCTATGTTTTTTTTTTTTAATAGAAGAAGCTTGGCTGTGCGTATTTGGTAATTTTGGTTGATCTGTAGTCAGAACATCAGTGTCACCCACACAGCTTACATACTTTTTTTGCGCTTTGAACTCAAGCGTAGTACATACACACTATTTTTATAGTAGTGCTGATTGAATTTTGCGTGTGGGTTAGTGTAACAGAGCACCATCTCTGTTAGGGAGTTAATGGGTTAATGGCTGGTGTGCAAAAGGGGAAAAGACTAATATACAAGGCACGGCTGAGCATCCCCTTGGGATGTAACTAGGGACGCTCAAGCTGTGACGCGGGGGGGGGGGGTGGTAGAGATAGTTTAGTTATACTGCCGTTCAAGCTGACAAGTCGTATGCGATTTCATCCATGTAATATTCTACAGTTGTGATACGAATAAACTCAGATGGATTGTATGGTTTGACTTTGTCATTTTGTAGTCACCATCGACTTGTCTTGCGGTATGCAGTTGCTTTGAGTCTTCCCGCCATGTTAGAGGACTCAAATTCGCGCCTTAGACTCAAGGATCTCAAATTTTTGGGTTGTCGCGGCCTACACAAAGTACCAAGTTCAGTGGGAACTTCCCGGAGAATGTATTGAAAACAACTGCGGCTACACTCAAAGGACCTTACTGAACGCATGTAGAAAACATGGCGGGTTCTACAACTTTTGCGAGAGTCACACTGTAGACTGTTTTCAAGAAGGCTACAATAGTCGCTGTCCTGCAGTATCAAATTCAACGGGGCTACAAGAGCCGTTGCCTAAACATTTGCAATTCCTACCATGGCCGTTGATTGAACAATTTCGAGGACAATAGCCAGAATGTCACTAATTCTCAAGAGGCTGTCCAGGGCCGCTGATCGTTATCACTAATTCTCAAGAGGCTGTCCAGGGCCGCCAACAGAAGGTTGAGACATACTACAGAACAGACGCTCTCAAATTGAAGAGATGGCATAGGAAGTCTGCTCAAGTTCACCTTCAAACTCAGTCAATTTTTGCATGCAGCTAATAATGCTCTAATAAAGAAAAGCTGTTGCATGGTATGCGATCCAACCGTATTGGGCTCCTCTGAGGCGGGTGGGCATAATGGTTGCCGACCCTGCTGAAGAGGATAGCCTACTTGATCGCATTGCTTACCTGACCAGAGCAGAAGTGCCCGTCCAGGGGTGAAGCCAAAGTTCAGAAGTGCCCGTCCAAGGGTGAACCCCACTCCGAAGAAGCTAAGCTATCACGCTTGGGAGGAGCAGGCAGATCCTGAATCCAGAGATTTTACGGGACGAAAACTGGAAGTAATTGTTACGCGCCTCGTTCGAGAGAAACTTTGCAAGGACAGACACTAGTACAGTTTGAATACGTTTTGCGTTGTATTCTTACCTAAAAAGGTATATTAATTCTAGATAACTATATTGTAATTGTGAAATAGTTTCTATTGAGTGTAATTAGAATAGTTAACAAAAATATTACAATGGCACAAGATGGAGGAAGACAAATGAGAAATCATATTAGAGAGACAGTAGGTAATACAAATATGGTCTGTTGGAATTGTGGACAGCATGGACACACTTTTAGATTTTGTGGTAACAGATGTGCTCAAGTTAGTGCACAGAATAGAAGTGTGAATAGTAGAACAAATAGAAATTTTGGAGAAATGCAAAGAAGACGCGGAGTTAATCAGACCAGAGCATAAATATTGACACTGGTAAGAAATTATAGAAGACAACGTAGTCGAGGTTTCCAATCGAATGGCCAGTATGATACCATTGCGCTAAGGCCACGTCAAAGTTCAACCTGCTTTAGAAAACAACCGCTTTATAACGAGGACAGAAACTACCGCAAACGGGATGTAAACGACGTGACGAGAACACGAAGGTATGAAGAGAGACAACATAGCAGGACAGAAGTCAGTGGTTGTCAGAGACAGAATTTTTATAAGAAAAAACGGAACTGGAACTGGCCATCTAATAATGAAGAGCTGAGAACATAGCGAAGTCAATGGTTTGAGATCAGAAGGTTGAGATATGCACTCGCAAGGTCAAACAAAAGTGAAAATCAGCATCAGACTAATAGAACCTTAGCTGATGATCGACAGGTGTTTTCAGTTGTTAGAAGTAGACAAGAAAGAGAGACACAGACGCAGGCAAGTAGTACGATCAATGATAGTACACAGACACAAATTGATACTGTGGATAGAACAACTCAGGTACAGCCATTTAAGAAAATAGAAAAGGAGATACAGACTATCAAGACGGCAGAAGAAGTTACAGAATCACCGCGGGTGAAAGTAGAAAAGAGAGACACCGTTAAATTTAAGGAAGACAGACAGACGAAAACCAAGGACGTCAAAAGACAGTTGAGGAAAGGTACTAGGGAGAGGAATATAAATAGTCTGATAGTCAATAGAGGTACGACTGATATGTCAGTTTCCTCAGGTAAAGACATTGAAGTTGTCCCAAACCGGAGCATTAGGGATAGAGGTGAGATAAGAAGAAAGTCAGACGTTCTAATGCCGACTATAGGAATATGATCGACGTGTCTGCAGTAAACTATAATAACCCTGATGAGGGAACTATCATCAGTGAATCTTCTGAAGACGAAATGGGAAAATATAAGAGATATGTGTATTATACAGATAATACTGAGCAGACCGACGCTGTAAAGACGCTGTAGCAAATAAAGGAAACAGAAAGAAAGTACTTAAGAAGAAGAATAGTAATAGACAGATAGCAGAAATTTACTCGACTACGGAAGATGACATAAGAAAAATCAGAGAATATATGACCTTAAGACCTGAGTACTTTAATGACAGTATAACAGTTATGGATACTGAAGATGAGATAGTTGAAGAGAGACACACACTAGTAATAGGAGACAATGAATTGTTTGGGTTAGATGCACTCTATAACTGTTAGAATTCCGAGAGTGAGAAATGGCATATTGCATTGTTTTGGCTTACGAGATGAAGTGCGATTTGAGCATATACATATGCTTATGGTTAAAATAGGCAGATGAATTGTTTTTGCTGTAATATCACAATATATGGTGCAGGCAATAGTGTTATTGTGGATAGAGAGTCACAACAAGTGATAGATAATTTTTAAAGCTGGTGAGTGGTGGAATATTCTACGTGGGTACGCTATAAAGAATATTGGTTGTGGTGCGGGGAGAATAAACAATAAGGAAATTGAAATGTCCCTTATCTATAATGGCCGGATGGAGTGGGTTGATCACGTTGGGTGATGTATAATTGGTGTGATTAAATTAGGGTAGACTCAACACAGAATTTGCACACAGAGAGAGAGAGAGAGAGAGAGAGAGAGAGAGAGAGAGAGAGAGAGAGAGAGAGAGAGAGAGATAAACTAATTATGAATGCTCGTAAAAGAGTGGACGCGTTGTTTCAGATGGCTTGACTCAGAGCTTTTAGAAGACTAACTGGAGTATGAAAATCCTATGACGTTATGTCTAAGATAGAATTAAAGTTTCACTTGTTGATTTGAGAAGCAGATATAGTAGCATTGGCAGAGGTAAGATGAGGAGATGTAGACTGAGGAGGAATTGAGTATCCTGTGTAAAATAGCCAGCTGAGCGCGAGACTATTAAGTGTGGAAGACTGTGGAAGCGGATGCTTGAAGAATGCGAGTTCTTGGTGAGGGGGATGAAGTAGATACGTGATGGTGGTGGAGAAAGAAGAGGCGACTAAATCTATGATTGGATGTGGGGGTTATAATAGGTGCTAGTCAGCGTTAAATGCGTAAATAGTAAAACATGAATTGAATGCCATGTTTTAGTCCGAAGAGTAATTATATACTGTAGATATCAGTACAATAGTTGGGGGATTAAAGGAGGAATAAGAAATTATAATGAGAAGTAAGTATGTTCGTAATAAATGAACATTGTCAATATTAATGTGGAATGCTGTGGTTACAGTGAACATAGATTAAATGCCATGAGGTTTAGCGGGAAAAAGGAGGGTCCGTGATATATGGACTGGTAAAGAATAAAGAATAAAGCTGAAGCGAGATATGTAAGGGTCGCAGATTAAGTTTGTGGTGTTGGAGGAGGTTTTGAGTGGCAGGGGCCATAATGGACCTTTTGATTTGTGTCCTCGGGATGTGTTTTGTGGTTGACATTACAATTCGAGGTTGCTATGGCTGAGGTAAGGTTCAGAGCCATAATATCAGTAGTGTCTGTAATATATAGACATTTAGGGGTGGATAATATTTTTGGTGTTTGATGCTGGGGATATCAGCGCAAACTGTATTAGTCAGTGATTATGTAATATACATAAATTAGGTGAGTTTCAGGGAAATGAAGCTAGTAGAAGTGTTGCCATAATGACTGGTGTATTTGGGTTGTAAGAGATATGTAATTGTTTTTAGACTTTACTGCATAAAGTCTCAGGGCGACATTTTGGGGTAAATGTGAGTATGTTTTTGTGAGAAAGAGTTCCTATGCTTTGATCTCCGGTGGCCACCGATTCTTTGTCTTCCTATCGAGTGTCAGTACGAATGACTTCAAGTTGCTTGAATGTGGTAATGATTAGTGGCGTAGACCTGTTGGTGATGACATTTTCAGAAGAGTATGGCGTTTTGAATTTTTATGGTTGAGATCAGATATTGATATGTATGTACGTGATGAAAAGTAAAATTAAGGTTTAAGCGGATCTCTTGTGACTTGTGGAAGAGAAGAAGAAGTATAAAGTCACAGTAAATAATGGACGAAGTGTAAGATTTGGTTGAGGGCATAGCAGTTGGCTATAAGACATAAGTAGTAGAGTAGTAGAGTAGAAGGACTGGGGAGCAATGAATGTTACAGATTAGAGGTATATGGTTTTCGTAGTTGGGAGTTGAGCCGTGTTAAGCTCGTATATGACATAAGCGGGTTGCTTGAGAATTGAAGAAGAAGTAAATGGGAAATAGAGCTTGATATAAGCTTAATTGGGGTAAGAATATAGAATGCACGGGTAGTTTTGAAGCATAACTCGAGGGTCGGAGAGTTAGTGTCGCGAGATAAATAAACTTGTTAGTTCCGATCGATGACAACCAAGCCCGACATTAGTCTGCAAACACAATAGACCCGTTGATGTTGAACAGACTGAGAAAAATACGTTGTTAAAACTGTCTGCACCTGGTCGGCA
>OY992884.1:100197569-100250069 GCA_963921405.1 Cepaea hortensis
ATTCAGTACAATTATATTTCGCTTTTCGGTATCAGGTCGACGGCAGTCAACCCTACTTTCGATACCAGTTTGGATAATTTGTCTCTCTGCTGTCCTTAAATCCTGGGAACCATGGCTTGGCTTTCTAATTAATACTTCGCGGAGTTTCATTCTGCACTTTACAAATGTCAAAATGTCTCCACATTAGACAAGATGTATCGCAACACTCATAAATTCCAGTGAAAATATGTCATTTTAAATGACGGCAATGATCTAAATCAGCAGCTGCTTTCCCCCCATCCTCAACTTGTCATATGTGTCATCATCATCATCATCATCAAGTGCCAAGCTGATAGGCGTGGGTGGTCGTAGTTCGCCATCTCACACGATCACCAGAGTTTCGAAATAGGTCTGTGTTCTTGTCCCGACCATGCCAAACCATCAAAGTATTTACCTCTCTGTCTTCCTTTTGCTCTATTCCCAATATGTTTGTCAGTTGTCACCAAATTTACAAGTCTATTTCTCCTCATAACATGTCTAACAAATCTTGACTGCCTACGTCTAATTTCGCCAATTAGTCTCCGTTTTTCATTTGTCTCTTGAAGAACTGTCTCATTTGATTTTCAGTCCGTCCATGGTATTCTTTGCATTTGTTCTCCAAAAAAAAAAATAATAATAATTTCCACCGCCATTAGATGTTTCTCTGCTTGTCTGTTAATTTTCAATATTTCACACGTATGCAAAATATGAATAAACTTTGGTGGAACTGCGGTAAAGCTGTGGAAATACAAACAATATAAAATAACCCAAAGTAATGCAGCTTTACAGAACAGAATTACGAAACATAAAGGACGTTTGGGCGACTAGCCTTCACCAGCAAACAAATGTATACACAAAACACAACATATAGTCACGGAGAAGACCCTCCACTGACTACATTAAGGCATAAGGGCGGGATGAGAAGAATTAAAAAACCGAAAAAAAAACACCATTAGAGCAATAAAGAGAAAATTATAAAATAAAAATGTTGCTACTTATCGCAGAATCTCAAGTTGTGAACTGTTCACAGTCTGAGTTTCTGAGATAAGTAGCAAAGTGTTTTTTTATTCTTCAAATTTTCATTTTCTCGTCATTGCTCTAATTTTTTCATATTTTTATTCTTCTCATCCCGTCATTATGCCTTAATGTAGTTACCAGAGGGTCTTCTCAGTGACTATATGTTGTGTTTTGTGTATGTATTTGTTTGCTGATGAAGGCTATTCGCCACAACGTCCTGTATGTTTCGTAATTCTATTCTGTAAAGCTACATTACTGTAAAGCCAATTTTGTGCAAACAGAAAGACATGATAGTCAGTTTAAAATTACCATGGTAAACAACTGATATTACTGTGTGAACATGTGTATATTTCAGCTTGAACGATGATTCTAATTATTTTACTCTATGTTGTGTGACATCTCGCAGTCAGGTCTTAGTCAGATATGACTGAGCTACCGTATAACAGTAGACGGTACTACCTGGTTTCTGTTAGCGCCGAACGTTGGGCGGCGCTTACCAAACCCGACACCCCACATTGTGCCAACGGCTTCGGGCGGAAGAGCGCAATTGGGAGGGTACAAGCCTTACCCTGGTGCGAGGAAATGCAAGCTAAAGACAAAATTGTCATGGCAGGGCAGACCAGGCCCTAAGCCTTGGTTGGCGACTGGTCTAGGATCGAAGCTCCGACAGGCGGACAGTTAGAGCATTGCTTTGCTGATCCGGCAGCTTCTGCAGCTTGTCTTGTTCCAGATGTAGGGGTGTTACCTTTCCTCTGGAGTGAACTAGGCAGGCCGAGAGAGGGATCATGTTGCATGGGCAACACATGATCTCTATATTTTAGCCCAGGCTTTGTGTTATGGAGAGGCAATAACTCCATCCCTGGTCTTAACTGGTCTCGGAATCAAAGCGAGAGGCAACTGTTACGGGTTATAAGTCCTTGTCAGTTGGCGTAGACATGGGGCGCCACGCGTTGCCTCTGACGGTGGGAGACACCTATAGGTGTCACTGATCAGCTACCGCCCGCCTCAAGCTGGGCAGCCCCCAGCCAATTGGGTGCTGATCCGCCACAGCCTGCCTGCTTCAATGGGTGCTTGGGGCTAGGACAAAATCTGAATCGCAGGCTGTAAAACCAATGCACCAGGTACAAACAAAAATATAAATAGAAACCTCAAGCTACGGCTTGCAACCTGGAACGTGAGAACCATGTGTCCAGGATTTTCCACTGACTTGACCAATATTGACGATGTGAGAAAAACGGCTGTGATTGATGCCGAACTCAATCGTCTTAACATTGATATTGCTGGCCTGCAGGAGACTCGCCTCGCTGAGGAAGGGTCACTCAGGGAAAACAACTACACCTTTTTCTGGAAGGGTAAAGGGCAGGCAGAAAAAAGGCAACACGGTGTGGGCTTTGCAGTGAAGAATTCGCTACTGGGAATGATTGAAATTCCAGCAGGAGGAAATGAAAGACTATTATCCCTGCGCTTGGCAACCTCTTGTGGGTTTGCCACCATTATTACTGCATATGCACCGACACTCGATTCCTCTGATGATGTGAAGGATTTGTTCTATGAGGAGTTAGACTCTGTGATCAAGGCAGTTCCAAAATCCGACTACATCTATATGCTCGGTGATTTCAATGCTCGTGTGGGCAAGGACTCGAGTTCATGGCCAGTGTGCCTTGGAAAATACAACATCGGTCGCATGAATGAAAATGGGCAAAGGCTGCTGGAGCATTGCACCAGTAATGACCTATGTATTACAAACTCTTTTTTTAAAACAAAAGAGATGCATAAGGTCACATGGAAACATCCAAGATCCGGCCATTGGCACCAGCTGGACTTCATCATCACACGGAGACAACATCTGAACCATATATCATTGACTCGTAGTTACCACAGTGCTGACTGTGATACGGATCATGCTTTGGTTGTTGCAAGGGTTAGACTGAGACCAAAGAGAATCTACACAGCTAAACACAAATCTAGCCCCAGGATTAATATTATTAACACTCATGATCCTGAAAAGTGCTTTCAGTTTCAACAGCAACTTGAAGACGCTTTCACTGATACACCAGAAAATTGTACAGTAAATGATAAATGGAATAAACTTAAGGAAACTCTTTGTAAAACTGCCGTAAAGGTTTACGGCACTGTGGATCATAAGAGGCAGGACTGGTTTGCGGCCAACAGCGAGACTCTGCAGCCCTTGATTGATAAGAAGAAGAAAGCTCTCTTAAGAAACAAGGAAAGACCAACGCGTAACACTCTGAGTGAGCTAAGGCAAGCTAGGAAGGATGTGCAAAAGGCTGCCAGGCAGTGTGCAAATGATTATTGGATCAAGTTATGTGAGTCCATTCAAATCGCAAGTGATAAGGGAGACATAAGAAGCATGTATGAAGGAATAAAGAAAGCCTGTGGTCCAGTGATCAAAAGAAGTGCACCATTGAAAACCTTGACTGGAGAAGTCATCACTGATAAGAAACAGCAGATGGACAGATGAGTAGAGCACTATTTGGAGCTTTACTCAAGTGAGACCAAACTAGCGGATAATGCCCTCAACGCCATAGAGGCTCTACCAACTCTTGACCACCTGGACACACTTCCCACCATAACAGAAGTTAAGTGTGCTATAAATGAACTTGCATCTGGCAAGGCTCCAGGTAAGGATGGGATTCCAATAGAGGTTATCAGGAGTGGGCAAGACACACTCACTATACAGATCCACCAGCTAATAGAGCTATGCTGGCGTGAAGGACAAGTCCCACAGGATTTCAAAGATTCAAGCATCATAACACTGTACAAGAACAAGGGCGATCGGAGCGACTGCAACAACTATAGGGGTATCTCACTTCTGTGTATTGTTGGAAAAGTATTTGCCAGAATTGTTCTGCGCAGACTTCAAGTCCTAGGAGATCAAGTCTACCCCGAATCACAGTGTGGCTTTCGACAGAACCGGTCTACCACTGATATGATATTCTCATTGCGACAAATGCAAGAAAAATGCCGTGAACAGAATCAACCACTGTTTATTGCCTTCATCGACCTCACAAAGGCATTTGATTTGGTCAGTCGTGAGGGTCTGTTCAAGGCACTAAAGAAGATTGGCTGCCCACCAACTCTTCTGTCCATTGTGGAATCGTTCCACACAGGCATGAAGGGTATAATCAAGTTTGATGGTGCAACTTCTGAAGAATTTGAAATCAAGAGTGGAGTTAAGCAAGGTTGTGTACTAGCTCCCACCCTCTTTGGAATATACTTTTCACTTCTACTGAAATATGCATTTCGTGATCAGGATGGTGGTATATACATTCACTCACGCTCAGATGGCGGCCTCTACAATGCTCAGAGATTGAAGGCTAAGACCAAAATTAGGAGGGTACTGATCAGAGAGTTGCTTTTTGCAGATGATGCTGCAGTTACGACCCACTCTGAGGAAGAATTGCAATGTCTACTATCTGCATTCTCCAATGCTTGTTCTGAATTTGGTTTAACAATTAGCAAAAAGAAGACACAGATTATGTCACAAGGTGCACATGGGGTACCATCAATCTTTATTGACGACGCCGAACTAGAGATAGTAGACCATTTTACATATCTAGGATCGGTGGTAAATAGCAAATTATCCCTAGATCAGGAAATCAACATCCGGATTGGTAAGGCAGCAACAACAATGAACAGGTTAAGAAAAAGAGTCTGGGAGAACAGGAAGCTTACTGCCAAAACAAAAGTCCTTGTCTATCAAGCCTGTGTCCTTAGTACTCTTCTCTATGGCAGTGAAACCTGGACAACTTACTCACACCAAGAGAACAATTTAAACAGCTTTCATATGCGGTGTCTGCGAAGAATTCTTGGTATTAAATGGCAAGACAAAATCACAAATACTGAAGTATTGGAAAGATCAGGTTGTGTGACAGTTTATTCCATGCTCAGTCTTCGTAGACTTAGATGGATAGGACATCTTAGGAGGATGGATGATGGTAGAATACCAAAGGATATCTTTTTTGGTGAATTACAGATGGGTAAGAGATCTCAGGGTCGGCCTCTACTACGATACAAAGATGTGTGTAAGCGGGACATGATTGATACAGGCATTGATAATGCACATTGGGAGCAAGTCGCCGCTGAACGTGTTGCATGGAGGGCAAATATCAGAAATGGAATAAAGTCAAAGGAGAAAACTATTGCAGAAAAGTCACACACCAAGCGTTTGAGACGTAAGATGGTGCATGATGGTGGAAATGACCACGTGTTCACATGCACCCACTGTGAACGGACATTTACAGCGCAAATTGGCCTTATCAGTCACACTCGCTACCGCCATAGTTAAAAGTTATTATGCCTTTTTAAAGCACAAACTATCGTCTGTCAAGACGGCAAGGTGCCAATGAATGTGTGACATCTGCAGTAAGTACCTGACGAGATGCAGCGAAATGTGCCAGGCAATAAATCGTACTATATATGGTTTGTGTTTTTGTTATTCAAATTCACTACGGGAAAACATTGTTTTGACATTACTGTGTGTTAGTTTATATTGTTTGCACACGTATACATGTATACGTCTCTATGGCAATTCAACACTCTTTTTCTTACTGCAATTGACAACATTTTGTTGGTTAGCATGTTTTCCATGTTGCACCTTTGCCATGGCAATACTTGATCTAATCTCTGCAAGGCATCTTCTATCAGATGTTACGATAGTTCCGAAATTGTTATACCGATTCACCTGTTCAAGAATATTTCCATTCACTTAAATGTTACAATGTGGTATTTCTTTCCTCTTGGAGACGGCAATGATCTCTGTTTTCTTACAACACAGTTCCAAACCTAGTTTCTCATTGTCTTGTAGATCCTGCTCGTTGTCAGCAATCAATACTGTATCGTCCGCATAGCTTTAATTATTGATGGTTTGTCCTTCGTCCTTCATATCCTCTAAATTTCACATATTTTCACTATAAAGGGACAAAGGTTCTGCAGACATTACACATCCCTATCGCACATTTCCCCTGATAGGCTGTAATTGACCAACTTCATCTTCAATTTTTATGGCAGCTGCTTGTTTCCGATAGATGTTCTTTATAACTTTAAAATCGTGTCCATCCAGTTGGAGGTCTGCTTGTGATATGTGTAGGAAACACAATTTAAATTGGTTTGGCTATATTTTTGGTCATTTTTTTTTTTTGTTAGTCATTTAGTTTGGCAGTGAAAGTAAAATCAGACCAACTGGTATCTTCACAACAGAAATTGCTAGAAAACATCAGATCTTCAGCGCTCCCAGTCTCTCGTCAAGTAATCATAATGTATGATATTTTCTACTCGCAAAGGTATGGTGATTAATTCATCAATAACATACAGAACGTGAGGAAAGTAAAGGTTGCTTTAATTATCGTCAGTTCAGCAAAGAGCGGCTGTCTTAATGTTCTTCAACTGTTACTGTCACATAAAGCTGATGTGAACAGGTACCTGTTTCCTATCTCTCCACTTCACATTGCTCTCAGTCGCGGTCATACAGTGTTCTAAACTCTTAATCCAGTATGGAGCACGCACAAACTTTAATCAAGTTCTTCAATTAGCAATTGACTAGCAACAGCCAAAATATGTGTGCTTTCTTATTCAAAATTATAGCAATGATATACTAAACGATATGAAGGGAACTTCTAAAATTGAAGATGTTTTGCTAAAGTCGGTCAGGATGGGCTACCTAGAGATTATTGGTCAGATTCTTGATTTAGGAGCTGACATCAATGGTGTAGTGGGTTCTGACATGTGTCCTTTGGGACAATCTATCAAAAATGAACTTGTTGCAAAGTATCTGATTGATAGTGGCGCAGATGTAAATCATATCATATGTCAAAGAGAGAACAGTGACACACCTCTGATAAGCGCTTTATTGGACATGGACATTATAGATAATTCTGTGATAGAAGTTATTCAAGTGCTGCTGGAAAATGGTGCTTCTGCAAATGATAGAAACTTGAATGGGGAAACCGCACTTATGTTGACAGCTGTGAAAGAAGTATAAGTGTGATGCAGCTTCTCCTGTATCATGGAGCAGGACTCTGTGAGAGGGATAGGGAAGGTAACACAGCACTTATGCATGCGGCCCATGCAGGTTGTGTTAAGAATGTATCATTTCTAATACAGTGCAGCAAAGATATAAATGAATTATTAAATGCACATAATGATGAAGGATTAACATCTCTCATGTGTGCAATGATATCAAGCAAGCAAACAATAATTAAAGAGTTGACATATCAAGGTGTAGATGTACATATCAAAGATACTGATGGAAATACATGTTTATTACACCTACTGATCATACCAACAGAAGATGAAGGTAACATACTGTGGGATGTTGATTTTTAATTTAAGAGAATATTTTGTTAATTTGTCTAGGGGATTTGTTTTGATTCTCTATTATTTTAGCCACTTGAGGTGATCATGGAATTCTACCAGAAACACAAGAAGGAAAAGACTTCACTCCTGTTCATAGCTGTATTTATGAGTGCTTCTCCATTCCCACTTATCACCCTCTAAAGTTTATCTAGTGCTAGAAGACATTGATTGTTCACAACATATAAACAACCACTGTTGAACACCACATTTACTTGATGTACAACTCAACAAATTTTGGACAAACAGTTCAAGTATTAAATCAAGATCTGGAGTTACATACATGAAAGTGTAATAGTCTTATTGAATTTCATGACAGGCATGGGAATAATTTGCATTTCCAAAACACATGTACCCCCTGTGCCCCAAGAAAACAATAATGTTATTACCAACAGACCCACCTTACACAATTAAGGCAAATAATGATCTAAGTACATAGAACCCAACATATGAAACAGTTGTTTCTGAAACCCTTTACAATTCTTATATTTAAAAATAATGAGTTGGTGTCAAAATACTATACCATAACCTTTATTGAAAAAAGATACTGACCTGTTACCTCCATAGAAAAAAACACATATAAAAGCATTTGGTACTAATAATTAAACTAATGATTTAATTACAGTCTTTTTCCTTAGGTGTTGCTGTCGGTTATTCTTCTCCAGTGCGAAGCAGATAATGTCCCTATTTATCCGGGCAGAAATAAATGTCCTCACAGTCATTTTCTACTTACAGTATGTCCACTGAAGTTTGCTGGCGAATGTTTATAATCCATAATCCAAGAATAGAATTATACATAAGCACATATTCCCTCCATGGGACTGAATTCAAGAATACTCTGTGGCCATTGGGCTCTGTGTTCCAATTGAAATTGATGCCTAGGTCTGCCATACTTTCAGGAGATGCAACTTAAGCTCGTGCAGAAGGTTCTTCCCTATATCATCTTATCGATGAAAAGATGACGATTGTCCAACAGCTCGGTTTATGTTAACCGTTTCCCAATTTAGTACAAAAGGCTTTGTCACACACCCGATTTATGTTGATAGGCCCTCCCACACTTGGTGATGGGGCAATTAGGCCGACATGGAACCAGCATAGAATTCTGATTCATTCCATTTCAGTGTAGAATATACAATGGTGAGTCATTCATTTGGTTTCATCTGGAGATCTTTCCAGGATTTACCTGTTGCAGGCAAGGAACTGAAGAATATTAACTCCAACACATAACCAGGGTTGCGAGCAATCAGATGCTTCATTTGTTTGCAGGCGTAAAGGCATTTACTCTGCTAGCTGCTTTCATATGGTCTTTTTGATGGTGTTCAGGTTTTGGATCCTTGAGGTAATCTGGTGTAGTTATGTTTCAGAGGAATTTAAGTTTGTACCTTGCTTGTATTGGCTTATGTGGTTTCAGTGTCTCTCCCATTTGTTTGAGTTGGTGTTAGTATTCTAGAACTTGGTGTTGAGTGCTGAAACCGTATGTTCACTTTTGCGGCTGTGTGACTTTTCTTTCGAAGGAGGATACTTGGGTGTATCCTTTGAACTTGGGAGTCCAACAGACGGATGGAGGGTTCTTACTGCTGTTAGTTTTATTACACGTAGTATAGCTCCCAGTTTAGTTGACCTCGACGATTGATGGTTCATCAGGCGGTACCTCCCAGAAGTAAAACAGGTTATCCTTTTTGTATCTGTGTACTAGGCATCATGTCGACATTCTGATAAGGAAGTCCATCCTGGGTATTCTGACAGGAGTCAGAATATCAAACGCTGAGTGTCTATCACCTTCAATTTGAATGTGTCTTTCGCTGGCTAAGGCAGCGAATTATTGCCGCAGTCAACATTGATGTATTTCTAGATCCAGACTATGGTTAGGACAGGTTGTCATTTATCACTTTCTGGCTGTTGACCCAGGATCCAGTTTTAGTGAATAGTCCCACCAAATTCAACCACCACTTGCTTCTCTTCTAAAGAAAAGGGGTGACAAGAATACAACACGAGCATTAACCTACTGTGTTATGTTAACATGGTTATGACATCATTACAAACAAAAGTACAAACAACAAGACGAGAAGGGGAAAGAAGTGGATGTTCACGTTCCACTGTCCCTCGTTGCTTGGTGTAGAGCCATTCTGACTCTAATAGTGAGTGAGGTATCTTTTCACTCTATGTTTTGTTGAGGTTGTTACTGGGAACTATTTGATGAGCGAAGCCATTCTGTCCATCCGAACATGTTGATATTGCCTCTCTCTCTACTTGAAGAGAATAGCCTATACATAATCTCTGTGGTTTCTAATGCCGCGTCTTCCTTCCGGCACTATAATCAGCATTAGGCCAAGGCTATTCAACATTGGCTTCTTAAGTACTGACATACACAGGTTTCCTACATCATCTCGTTTCCACAGGAGTCACATTACAATGTGCATTTCCCACAGTGAAGAGTAACAATCCGGACAGAGAAAAATTCCCATAACAGTGAAAACAAACATACATTTCTCTGATATTAAGTACATGATAATCATACATAATAATTAATCATAATGATGATGCAAGGAGCCTATGTTTTTGGATTTCCTCAGAGGTTAATCCATAACTAAAACATACATTGTTTTCCCCCACTGATTACAGCAGTATAAGGATAGTGAACGCTGTGATATATTTTGCCACGTGCTGCTAATTTTAAGAGCATTTCTTATCTATTAGAAATGATTTATGCAGTCTGATGCGTGTTTGGAACATATAATATTATTCCTGGTGTCTATCGCCTGTAGTGCGGTGTGACTAAAGTTTGGTTATATCATGCGTTTACTTTCTTTGTTCTTGAATTTATATTCTTAAACATGGCAATTCCCTAGCACTATTTTATGAAATGATTATATGTCCCTCATTCATATGGAGTGGTTGCTAATATGTTAACAAGAAGATTGGTACCAACTTTGGCACGATAGTTTTAAGTTACAAATTAGACTTTAGCAGAACCAAGTTCTCTACTATGAAGTATGTTCATACAATGTGTACTCAAAAGTCTGCTTCCACATGGAGAATTTGTATCATTGAAAATGTCTTTTAGAGTTCAATCTCTATAGTACATAGATTATTTGCAGATTTCTAAGCATAAATAGTGAGATATAGTTCACAATGCATATAAGTTTTAACATAGAAATATGAAATTGACAGAAACGAGTTCTTCTCCCAAATTGAGAAGAGTTTCAGAATGTTTTTCTGACATGAGAGTTGATACTCTACAGTACGCATAATATTTATAGGTTATAAGCACTATTAGTTAGATATAAGTTTACAATGCCTATAAAAGATTTTAACATATCGATTTGAAATTGTAACACATAGGAACAATTACAGCGTGGCACCCACATGGCGCTCAGTGTTAAAAATCAATCAGACCCCAGTTTACAAGAATTGTTGAATTATCATTCTAACTAATTCTTAATTAAACACACTGGTATATGTAATACATAAATACGTATTAATAATGTAGATTTTAACATACCAATGGCTGCAGAGAATGATGGGTTTTAATGCAAAAATGCCTTTTCCCCACACGGGGAAACTTTTACGTGTCCGCTGTAACAGTACAGCGAAGTAATGGTGAACTGGCAATAACTTCAAGACGATTCTTTCTTCATATTACTTTATTCTGAATCAACGTAGATAGTTATAACAAACCTTCAATCAAGCCAGATATTGCCCAGCTAAATCATACATCCATATCGGAGGATGGGTCATTCACAACTGACCTTGTTTCCAAGATCCTCGTCATCGGACGACCCATCCAAACCACCCCATATTATGGTGCTTGACCGTGCCCTACTTCCCTACTGACTATGCACACCTCATTGCCCCTTCTTCCTATTCCTAACTCTGTTACATTTCCTCCCTTTCTTCAACCAAGACTTTTCCCTGAAAAGTCTTGAACCTTACTTTAATTTCCAGCTAAAAAAATCTAAGTAAAATAACCTACAAGTTTTTAACTCATACCACTGCCCCATCATTCCTTTAATTTCACATGGAATATATATATATATATATATATATATATATATATATATATATATATATATATATTATATATATATATATTATATATATATATATATATATATATATATATATATATATATATATATATATATATATATATTCATCCGCTACTATCCTCCACACGCAACTTTACTTTACTCCACCTCTCAGATAACTAGCTGATTTTACTTCTATAATATTATTTACGTCCCAAAACTAAGTAAGTTACAGGTAAATTACACTCCGCATGAAATATCTATCCGCCCTTCATTATACAATACTTCCTCTCCTATATACATCAATGGTACTTCTTCTTCTCAAGCTATCAGCTTAAACCATTTTTCATCACGTACATACATATCAATATCCGATCTCAACTATAAAAATTCAAAACGCCGTACTCTTCAACACAAACACACGATAGAGAGAGAAAGAATCGGTGCGCACCGGAAAGTCAAAGAACCAGAACTCTTTCTCACAAAAACCACACTCACCTTTACCCCCCTATGTCACCTGAGACTTTATGTAATAAAGTCTAAAACAATTCCATACTTCAATTATACCAGCTATTATGGCAATTTCACATTTTGCGCTGTTATCTACAGCATCAAGCATCAATCACCAAAAATATTATTCACTCCTAAATGTCTATACATTACAGACACTACTGATATTATGGCTCTGAACATTACCTCAACCAACCTCGCATTGTAATGTCAACCACAAAACACATCCCGAGGACACAAATAAAAAGGTCCATTATGGGCCTACCACTCAAAACCCCCTCTATCATTATAAACGTCACCTACTAAAATATAAGCAAATCTCTCCTATACCTCACTCAAAATTCCTTATTAATCTCGCCGAAAACTTCAGCAATCCACTAATGTCCATTTATTATGGGCATTTCAACAGCAACAAAATATCGCTACTGAACTCATGTCTGTGACCTTCTAACCCCTTACTGCTTGCAATCAACATTATTCTTTCTCAGTTCATATATTACGGACCCCTAAAACCTCATGTCATTTAATCTATGTTCGCTGTGACATACTTACTTCCCTTTATAAACTTTCTACTGGTTTAATCCCCCAACTCTTGCAATGATATCTACAGGACTAAAACATGACATTCAATTCATGTTTTACTATTTGTCTTCACGCTGTCTGGCGCACCACGTTACCCAGTTCTACAACCCAGCTTATTAAATTTTCATTACATCATGGCACTAAATCCATGTTCACTTCCGACCCCGTGGAGACCATGTTTTACAATTGTCCCACATCTTCTGAACGTAAATATGTATCCAGAACTCCCAAAAACCCTATTAACTAGATTCTGTTTTAAAACTTCACCCAATTAAACGTCAAAAGAAAAACAATTTTTCTGAAAAGTAATTATTTTTAAGAATGGTCAACGGCAACTCAATAAAAAAAATTTGAAATTAACTGATCAAGTAACCTGCCAATGTTCACACAAGGCAAACTTAAATAACGGCATAATTCATGAATAATCGAAGATACAATCAGAACAGAACAATATCCCCCCCCCCCTTGATTTTTAAATATGTTATCATATATACCCACAAAATGAAACAAGCATCAATTTAATCAGCATAGAAAATTACTTAGTGCTATATAATAACACCAGTCTCTTTTACGAACTGGTGTTATACACATAAAAGACTGAAAACACAACAATCCTATTCTAATAATCAAATGGCAATCATTTTACAGGAGCAAATCAAGTAAAGAAAAATAATATAACATACCATTCATGATACATATTAAATTAAAACCAATTGCTTATAGTAGCTAAACAACATTGGTCTCTTATACTAACCAATGAAATACATATCTATTCACACAAGTCATGCCTATTCCGCTACTATTATAACATTTTAAAAAACAACTCCATGCTAGGCCAATTATTACCCTGCATTAATATATTTATCTCTGTTAACTACTGACTATATTTTCATCATAACTCAGAACAATATTTGTTCTCCTCAACCAAAATCATTAATCAACAAATGACCGTACTTTCTCTGGAAGTCAAGCATTGATTATTTACCCTCGCAACTTTCCATCTTTTACAAAACTAACTCCTAACACATCACAATATTTGCAATATAAACCTAAACAACTGCTGTAAACTACAGCTCAAATCACTTCACCTACTACTATTGTGGCGGCTATCCCAGTGTACTACCAGTCTAGTACTACTAATAGAACCCGTGGCTCGGCACACTAGTTGTTTCCCCTAGATTTGCACCAAGAATTACCACAACTTCTTAAGCATTACCGTTGACTACGGTATTTCCACAATGCTACAACCACCAAAATATTTTGTCTATTTACTATAGACCTCACCAATACATCTATCTACTATATTTGTCAATAACTAATTCTAATTTTAAGTCTCTCGTCTACCCGACGCAACTAACCTCCTGTATCAGTACTTTCTAACATCTCACCACAACAACTCTAAACTATCCTCCACTCTCTCCTAGCGTTCTCATACCGCGATGATAGTCAAACCAGTCACACTTATCGGAACACAGTCTATAGTGCTCTATTTATAATGCTCCGACGTTCATTTAGCTAATCATCTTCTTTCCTTCTCTTACTTACATCACTCCTCTTTCAGTACTACTCAAGATTGCTCCTATTCATCGGAACTCTTTCAGAAACAATAAACAACACCGCACACGACTAACGACAAACCTCACTCCGACTGGGCAAACCATATTCTCTTATTTCTCTGTATCAGGCATTCTTGCTTCGACATGTCTCTGCCAACAATACTAAATCTGTTTTATGAAAATGTTAACTCTCTTTCTGTCACCCCGTCATAGAATTTTCATTAATTCTGTCGAACGTCAGACATTCTAAACAAAAGACATCACAAATTTCCAACCATCTTCTTTCCACCTCTCAATTTTCGCATACTCAGTTACTCTATCCTCCACGTTTTATCAGCGTCATTCATCAGCCACTCTTCGCATATTCGCACGGCGCTCGTATTTATACTTCTCATATGCATTGACCATTATGTACAAACAAACTCGTTCTCATCTCACCATTATTCTCGTATCACGACAACCTGACGTGCCTATACTATTACTTCTACCAAAAAAAAAAAAATTAGACACTAATTCAACATTCTAGCAATCACTTACCACAGCCTAAGCGTGTCGATTACTTCCACACACAGTGACACAAGATATGCCAAACGCCTCGTACATGCATGCGCATCTACTACCAAACGCCTGACACATCATTCTATCCATGTACTCTACTTAGACGGCGTCTCAAAACCTCACTTCTGCTTCACTCAGCGCGACGAACACCTGACTGTCTACACTTATACTCACACACGAACAACCCATAACCAGACGAATCACTTCCTTGTCAATCATCATAATCCCACTACTCTCTGTCCTACTTAATTCTCCACGTCAAACCACTCCGACAGTCAACTACTCACTCACCCTATCGTAACCTCCTCATCACTTCATAACAATGATTTAGTTCTTCGTGCTATTTTCAGTCGCACTACCCTATCGGTGACTATTCTATGACTCCTTTATCCCTCAAAATAACCTATGCAATACATCAATTCTCGACATCACACATTACTTGTAGTGATTCTCCACCATTTTCCACAGCAACACACATTTAAGTCGAAATTTGAGCCTCATCAAACTTGAATTACTACAACCAACAAAATATCCACTCTTCACGCATTAGTTAATTCTTATTTAAATATAACCATGGTCTTATCGACTTCATGAGACTTCTCGCTTTTTCCAGCGAAGCTTCAGCTTTCTGCTGTTCTCGTGTTCTACTTTCTACTAGGCAAACATCTTTCTTTTTGGAAGTATCTTTTTCTCTCTCTCTTGGTATTCGTCTCCTAGCCTTCGCTACTTTTCTACCATATATACTGTTATCTTGTTCCAAAGTCATACCGTACGAGGAAACAACTCGCTTCGAGTCAGGATCTGCTCGTAGTGCAATTCTTTCGTTCCCACTCATTCCTTTTAAATCCCTGTCTGATGTATATTCTATACTAAAATCTGTGAGGTCTGAAGATTCTAATTCCAGAGACTCAAAAGATTCTTCGGTTCCACCTGCATGATTATATATGTACAAACTTTTTTCATTTCTAGTCTTAACACTCTTTCTAATTTTCTTTCTGCGGTCTCTTGTCTTGGGTTGTTCAACCTGTGTACCAGTGTCTCTCTTTGTCACTTTATCAATCGACGTCTGAGTACTCTTTTCTACACTACTGCCTGGTTGCGTCTGTGTCTCTCTTTCTTGTCTGACACAAAATACTGAAGATACCTCCTGACTACCCAAAATCTTATCTGTGTTTCTTTCTCTGTTACTCAACCTTGCTACTGAATATCGCAATTGTCTGATCTGAAACCAGTTCTCTCGCAAGGCTCTTGCGTTTTCACTATTTGAAGGCCACGACCACTGTTTCCTTTTCTGGCCATTACTAATTCCTATATGTCTCTGTGTCTCACTCTTATCTGCTTTCATATATATATAGTTGATAACTTTCGGATTGTAACCAGACTGGTTATCATTTTTATTGGACTTGTCTACCTCAAAACGTCTCATACCTGTCTTGTGCTCTGTTCGTTCAAGCGTCTGTCTCTTTATTACTTTTATCATGGACGAAATTCTGTCTACGTCCATCCTTAAACTGTCCATTAACTCCGTCACACGTCCTGACTTCCTATAAAAGACTTCCATTTCAATTTTGTACCAAATAATTCAGTATAATATAATAATATGTTAAAATATAATAATATATTAATTAAACTTATCAGGTCCTATAATCTTCTAATACTACAATATTAAATTTATACTTTACAAGTGTTGGCTGTCAACGATTAGGGTCCCTGTCTGTAGTTAGACACTCGTCGAAAACTGCACATTAATGGTTCTCAGGTTTCGCTCTTGTATGCTGAGACTGAGAGGCACGGTATCTGGCACCCAAGTACTTGAACAAGGATCGACAAGGCGGCTTCAGTACCCCGTAAGGATCGATAAGGCTCGATAAGTTAGTAGTCCCGTCAGCAACGATCAGATCCCGAAGTTTCAAAAAAAGATCACACAGCAACCAGAGATCAGCTTTGGTCAGCTCCCCGAAACAGCGATGCAATGTAGCGGCTTTTGGTAGCCCGTTGAGACCAACGACAACGCAGGTGGCGGCTTGAACAAGCCTCTTGAGTCTAGATCGTGACAGCAGGTCCTCGAGGGTCAGTATTACACGACTACGATCAGCGGAGGCCTTGGTTAGCCCCTCTAAACGACAGTGCAGGCAGGCGTTGAGACGACAAACGATAATATAGGTGGCGACTTGGTTAACCTCTCAAACGACAGTGCAGGCAGCGGCTGACTGACTTGACAAAGCGGGCTTCACCACCCCGTAAAGATCTTAAGACTGACTTTCATTTTGAAAACTTCTCGAAGTCAACAATCAACGACTGTGATCAGAGGACAGCACTGGCCAGCCCTCTGAAATCAGCAATGAACGATAGTGTAGAGCAGCGGCGTTATTCAGGCAACGAGCAGACTGTGTGACAACGATTCAGTCAGCAAAATTTGGCAACGAGCAGACTGTGTGACAACGATTCAGTCAGCAAAATTTGATGCGGCCTAATTACTATGTATGGCGGAATGCAGAAGTCTTTGAAGTCCCTGCAACAGTGGGAGGTACGATCAGAAGTAGGTATCCATGTCGTTCGCCAAAAACAATCCCGTTAGCAAACCGCTCGAACAACAGTGCCCCAGTGCCCGGCGAAGACTTGACAGCGATAACGACTCTCACACAACAGAGCCCGGAGGAGTTTTGATCGAATAACGTGGCTTCAATACGCAGCCAAGAGCTCGCAGTTGATCAACATCTTGAAGAACTTTCTCCAGCGTTCACTAGAGATCATATTAGGTGCTATGGTGCTGAAAATATCGAATTTTCCCAAATCTGTTGTACAAGCACGGTATAGATCTCTGGCCTCATCAAGTATAGTGGTGCAGTACTTGGTTCAAACTCGATCCTGGTCTGGGCAACATTTCTGTACTGTAACAATACAGCGAAGTAATGGTGAACTGGCAATAACTTCAAGACGATTCTTTCTTCATATTACTTTATTCTGAATCAACGTGGATAGTTATAACAAACCTTCAATCAAGCCAGATATTGCCCAGCTAAATCATACATCCATATCGGAGGATGGGTCATTGACAACTGACCTTGTTTCCAAGATCCTCGTCATCGGACGACCCATCCAAACCACCCCATATTATGGTGCTTGACCGTGCCCTACTTCCCTATTGACTATGCACACCTCGTTGCCCCTTCTTCCTATTCCTAACTCTGTTACACTGCTCTTTGTGTTGCACTGACCAAAAATGGCTACAAAGAGTCTTTGTTTTACAATCAGTTCCGGTCTTGCCAGGTACGTGAACCAACTAAGGCCAAATAAATTTAGCTACCCTACGGGTTAGTTTTTCTTCTACATTAAGTAAGATACTTAAACAGTAGTTGTAAGGGATTGTAATTTTTAAGGGAGTCAATGCTAGGAAAGGGTAAGGACGTTTTAATATGCCACACATACTGAAATATCTGATCCAGGCCGGATGTGATGTCAACCATCGAAACAATCATGGCCTCTCACCTTTTATGGCAGCTGCTAGGAAATGTTTGAAAAAAAATTATGTCTTAAAAGTCGAGAGGGTCGACTTCATTGCACCGGGTTTTATCCCATATGGTTCGGTCTCTTTCCGCAGCGCGGAAAGCGTCGCACAAAGCACGAACTCCGTAGCTCTAGCGACGACCCACGGGAGTCTCCGAAAATGTTCACTCGCGAACCGAAGGACGCGGCCCAGAATCGAACCCACAATCTTTGGAGCCCGAGTCAAACGGCTTGACCACTTCGCCACAGAGACTCCCACAAGAAATTATGTCTGTACTCCTCAAGTCAGGAGCAGCAATTAATGCCGTCAGCAAAACAGATAACACAATAACGGCACTGACACATCTTTCATACCGACCACGTCTTGATCGTGATTATTTTGACTGCTTGGAATATCTGCTTGATAGAGGGGCCAACTCATCGTATCTAGCGATATCTGCTTTACACAATATGATAGTTGCTGGTATGTTACATCTTGTTCCAAAGCTCATCAGATGTGGGTTAGGACCTGCCGATGTTTTAGTGAGTGATGTTAGTTAGTTAGTTAGTTAGTCGCAGTTCCAACTTCACAGCAACGGGTCGTCCCCATTATGCTCCATTCCTGTGCCATTTAATACAGCCAATAATATGGCTTTATATGGTGTAAGTTCATTTACTTATTTAGCAAAGATAACATCTCACCACTTTGTACATTTCTGTTTGTTGGGAATAGTGCACTAGCTCGCTTCTTTGTTGAAAATTTGTTTCTTTCTACTTCTGATGTGTATTTGCTGGGGCATAACCAATTGATCAGACGTCATTTTGCAACAAAGAATTATAAAGAATGCCTTGATATCCTGTCTGATATAACACCACAGCCAATGACCTTATTTAATTTGTCTTTTGTGGTGGTGTCAACAGCCGCAGGGGCAACCCAAGGTCGTGAGACTAGAGTGAACATATTGCCAATACCACAGATTATCAAAAACAAACTTTTATTTAAGGAACAGGATGTAGTACCAACAGAAGAAGTAATAAGAACTGGGACTCCCGGGGTGCCCGGTGTTTCTGCTGTGCATATTTTTAATCGATACTCAATCATGAGGTATAGATAATAATTAATCTGTTGCCAAATATTAAGTGATGAGAAGAGAGGCATTGGAGAATACCATAACAACTGGAAAGATCAGTGGGGGGAAAAACAGAGGTAGATTAGAGAAATAATGCTGGATGGACTGAGACAGCGGCATGGAGGAATATCATCAGCAGAGTTGATCCAAAGCACCAGTGACTGATATCTGTGGAAAGACATAAATGCCTTTAAACCTGGTACGGCATGTGATGATGCAGATGGCCTCCAATTAACTGGAAACTGATTACGAAAATGAGTATATATACAAGGGTTATTCAAAACAATGTTTTCCCGTGATGAATTTGAATAACGAAGACACAAACAATAGATTGCACGATTTAATGCCTGGCATATTTCTCTGCATCTCGTCAGGTACATACTGCAGAAATCACACAACTTACGTGAATTAACTAGATAAATCCTTCAAACTGAAATATACACATGTTCGCACAGTAATGTCGATTGTCTACCACGGTAATTTTAAACTGACTAACATGTCTTTCTGCTTACACAATGACGGCTTACGAAGGTTGATTATTATAGCTTCAGCAAACTTTAACAATTGACTACTTTGTGTGTTGAACAACACACGGAAGGCACTGTCTCTTTCAGCCACGTGACCGCTCTCGAGCACATGTCTCCCCACCGATGAAGCCGGACAAGGGTTATTGTTATACAGTTTGTTGATGAAAATGTTAGCGTCATGTATGGCACACTAGTTATATACTATTCTATACCATGTATACAATTGCTTTTATACCCTAAATTATGATATTCTACAGGCTTACATTTGACACAGGAACGGAGCATAATGGGGACGACCCGTTGCTGTGAAGTTGGAACCGTGACTAACTAACTAACTAACTAACTAACTAACTAACTTGATATTTTATTGTATGAAGATGTCTACTGAAATGCTTCATCTCCATTGCCTGACGTTTTCTTGTTTCTAGATTTTCTTAATTTTCCAAGGTAGTTTCAGCTTATCTAGATTTGCTTTTCTTTATGCAATTTTTGCTCAAAGTTTGTATCTTGTTTTATTGTTATTTATTAGAGATCCTGGGTTCTTGAACTGTCTTCTTGTGTCCTGCTCTAGTTGTAATATTATTGTGAATTTATTTTGTATTTTCAGTTACTGAATCTTTTCTGCATTAATTTCCATACCATAATTTCTAGATGCATGAGGTTCGGCTGTAAGTTCTTGTAGTTTTTGTTTTATTTTCTCTAATCTACCTCTGTTTTTCCCCCCACTGATCTTTCCAGTTGTTATGGTATTCTCCAATGCCTCTCTTCTCATCACTTAATATTTGGCAACAGATTAATTATTATCTATACCTCATGATTGAGTATCGATTAAAAATACGTGATCCACGTAGCATATGGGCATGTTATAACCTGTTTTTCAATTGTTACTATTCCTTTGTGACGAGCCAATGCTTCTGATTTTATTTCCCCCCTTCTAAATGAATTTTTAACATGGCAGGTGGCAGCACATGACCCAGTATTACTTAAACACCACTATTTTTATATATTTTAAAATATTTTTATTTGATTTATTTGTAACTACTAAAAATATGTACGTAGAATGTATTATGTCTGTTAATAATGTGCCTCGGCAATTATTTTAGATTTAAGTAGATACTTAAGATCGAAATTTTGTTTAAATTATAAAATAGATACTAAACGTATTCGTTTGTTGGTCAGTTTTCTCATTTAAAATTTATGCTGGCCCTGCTCTGTTTAACCCATATTCTGCAGAGAAATGTGTAATCTGCACATTCCTCTGGATTGGGCTTAAAATAATATTTTGCTAGCATCATATGACCAATATACCTCTAGGAGTGAAAATGGGCCCTCTCTTCTTCTTTCGTTTGCTTGAATTGTCTATAACTGCAATGTTGTCTCTTGTATGAATTTAACTTTTTTTTTTTTTTTTTAAAGTTCACTCAGTGGTCTTTAGTTGTCTTCCACCTTAGCCCTCAATTAACAAAAAAGATTTCATATTATGTCTGTGGTATCCAAAATGTTTGTGTTAGTTAAATATATTTTGGAATTGAATTTAAGTTGTTCAAACGTTTTAAAATACTTACAGTAATAGTCAACCGACTGTTTAATTTGTATTTCTCTATCTGCTAGTATTAAAATGTACGGTATGTGAAATGTTATTTGTATCTTTCCAAAGAGAATGACTGTTCAAATTGCATAAATAAAGAACAGACTTGAGAAAATTGCTGTGTTTGGTTGGTTGAGTGAATGTGAATCCTATAGAAGACTGAGTTTTAGCCCTTATATCTGATGCATTGGCATTAAGGTCACAAACGCCATGAAAGGGGTTGAATCGGTCAGAATGGAGTTGATGTAGACACTTTATCTCCCAACCTGGTACCAAAGTACCGTCTTCACAAGGAATGTATTGTAGAGACCTCCTTTCCCTCTCCACTTTAAGAAACCAGCTGTGTATTTATTTATGCCAGTTTTGGAATGTTCACATCTGTGGAGCAAATTAGGACGGGTCAAGACATCGTTCAGTGCGACATATAAGGACAGACTGGGCTAGGCCTAGGTTGGCAATGTTGCCTCCACGGACTTTAGGCATTTCATGGCCAACAGGCTCCAGCCCCAGGCTAAGGTGGATTGCTACATTATACGATTCAACATGAGTAACTTCCAGTTATGAAGCAGTTTGAGCCACTGTGGTGTGCTGGCTAGATGCTCATCTGAGGTCCAGTGCTAAGGGATTGCTACATTTTAAGATTCAACATGGATAATTTCCAGTTGTGAAGCAGTTTGAGCCACTTTAGCGTGTTGGGTAGATGCTCATCTGAGGCCCAGTGGTCGTGAGTTACAGCTTGCATCAGAGAAAATTTCTTTAATTAACAAGAGGTCACAGGTCAACCCAGCATGCAATGGTCACCAGGAAGTGTCTTGGGAAATGAAGGCAGCTGGAATGGCACTGGTCACATCCGTCACTGAGTGCCATTTGGTCTATACAAATATGTCTAGCACCATATGCTCAAAGCACCTGTGTCGTATAAGTTGAGTTCAGAACCGACATCATTGCACTAGGTGCATTCCCATAAGCACTCAGTCCTTATCTTCAACAGCCAGCAATGAGTTCTAATAATGGTGTCCGTTGCAATCTGATTATATGCCCCTCTTGCTTTACTTCTGAATGACGACTGTCAATCAGATCCTCTGACCACCCCTTGCTGCCGCATTCTCTTTAGACCATGATAGTCTATCTGTTCTTCTGCATTATTCACATGCTCCCAGAGGGCCTTACCATATCTGCCTTATGAAGCATCAAATCGCCCCATAATGATGCTGCACCAGTATGTCTGCCTGTTCATTGCCAACCACACCAGTGTCCTGGAGAAAAGATCCAGCAGATGATCACACCCAGTGACCTCTGAATCGAAGCATGCCAGTCTTCACCTTTGTCAGCATGCATCATGAATCAGCTACAATCACAACATGCGTATAAAACTCTACTTACTGATGATGCAAACTGCACTGATGACAGCAATGCTTACAATGTGTACATTCATCATCATCGTGTGCATGTCGGCTGTGGAACATTGCTCTCATCATGGCCTGCCACAGTAGATTCTCTATCCTTTGCCACTTCCTCCGTGTCACAAAATAAAACCGTGTGTTTAACCAGTTGATTATTATAGAGGCTTTCTGATAAAACGGTCTATCTGCTAAGCAACAAGTGTTTCAACTAATACAGAGAAAACATTCATAGTTGTGGCTGTACGTGTTCCCAAACAGGTCGGGCATAAATAACAGCTGTACTTGTACATCTGGTTGACGGATTGGCAACACTCGGAAGTGAGTGCGCTGAATCATACATCGCTTTGACAGTTTGTCAACAAGTCAGAGGGAAAAACGGAAGTACTCAGCTCGGAAGAAAACAGTCCATCTGTCATATAGTTTCCGGACATCACGCAGATGGGCAGATTGCTATTGACAGCTTGTTGGGGAAAACTGTTGTTGGGATCATACAGTAACTCGTTAGTTTGTTGGGGGAGTCGAAACAAGTGATGACAACTTTGACAGTGACTAGACAGGAGAAAATCGATTCTTGACAATGGATGATATGCCCACAAATAACACCTGCAGGACGTCACCCATATCACGTGACCAATTTTAGGGGTTTGCCAGAAAACCATGATTGGAGATGGGGAGTTGACAAAAACCGTGGATTATGATGGACGTGTTTGTGGGAGAGCTCTACAGTGTTAGATTAATTCTAGATTAACTAGCATGTGTCGTTATGGCAAAGTGTAGTAGCCATCCCGGGAATGAGGCGGTTTTGCATAAGGTAGTCAATATAGTCTATTAGTTCTAATTAATATAGACTGTAGCCTTGTTAAAACTATAGTGTGATGATTAGCACTGTTAGTGGAAACTAGTTAGAGTAGAATAGTGATATTAGCTCTGCTAGTTAAGAATAGAGTAGGGTAGTGGTGATAAGCTATGCTAGTTAAGAATCGAGTAATGATGGATAATTGGGAGACGGGGGAATTGGCCGCGGGGGTTTTGCACTCTGTATGGGTCTTTCCTTGTCATAGCCTGATTCGGCCCTAGGTGGGTAGCTAATCTGCTCTATGACAAAGTTTAGTTAGCTAAAGATCATTAAGCAAGGCAATAGGCTTATACTCAGCCGATAGGATCAGTGACTAGTACTATCACCAGATGTGTTGTTTCTATCCTAGGTTCCCTACCAGATCCGAGGAAACTCAACAAGTTTTTAGGAAAGGTTCAAATCCCATTCAGAAGAACACCAGTGGAACAGTCAATAAAGTTTCGTACAGAACGTAACTAAAGCTAGAAGGAAGATGATTCACCAAAGACGGGTGATGATTGTTGATGCACCACACAGCATCAGACAGTAGTAACTAACCGAGAACATTAATTATAATAGTTACCTAGTGTGATATAATCTCGTGTAATAGAACACAAGACATGATACTTGAGGCTAGATAGACACGAGTGAGGATCAAGTACATTGACTATTAACATTAATAACTGTGTACACACTACAAAGGACTTGTGCATTTTTTTTTTTTTTGGGAACGATAGGAACGGACATTGTGTAGGGTGCAACCGCTCCATGATTAACTGTTAATACCACCGGTGTCTATTTCGGAAGATCATGAAATGGGATTACCAGAGGTCTACAGAGGCAAATCAGTATCCAGCAGGATGGTTTCGGCATTGGGTGAGATGTACATGTTCTGACGTAACGTGCTGTGGTCTATCCTTGCTGGGATCAGCTGACTGGGTTGTTGTCTGAGAGTCCGATTCTACACCCTTTATAGAACACGTCACACATTTTCTTCACATACACGTCTCATATACGTTACACTTTTCTTTTAATAAATTAATCTTTATTAATTTTTAGAAGCAAGAGTTGTTGAGTATGTTGCGTTGGGGAAGTATGAGAAGGGGGCATAGTACGACAGTGAGAGAGTGATAAGAAAAGGTGTCCACGGGCTGATGGAGTGTGTTGGACGGAAGCTGGTGGATTCTCCAGAATATTAAAAAGGAGGAAAATATTATAATGTGGGTGTCGACTCTCTTCACTCCAGGGACGACACTGTAAAGGAGGACACGACATTATTGGGGGCGCGTAAACGGGATCTTTGGACAGCGGGATCTCTCGTAAACGGAATCTTGGGACAGCGGGATCTCTCGATAACGGAATCTTTGGACAGCGGGATCTCCCATAAACGGAATCCTTGGACAGTGAGATCTCCTGCAAGCAGGAACCTTTGACAGTGGGATCTTCTGACAACGGGGTCTTTTGACACGGGATCCTTAGTTATAAGAGGGAGATATCATTTTGGAGAATCCAGCTAGAGTGAATGTGGATAGGGGTTAGGACAAATATCTTACCTGTTCACACTTCACACGTCTGCATAGGTCTGTGGTCCTGATTCTACTCTTGTCACTGAGTGAATGTGCTGTGTGTGGTAATATCTAGATTTATAGTACTTGTTCATATATCTGTATAGTAATTTGCAGTTGTATTGTACTCGACCTGCTAGCTTACCTCTCTGTAAAATGGCCACCCCTAAACTTAGCACAGCAGAATTAAAGGCAAAGGGGGAAGACATGGGATTGTCGGGGTCTGCTCTAACGGATTACATACAGGAAGTGGAGAGAGAGTATCGTCAAGCAGAACGGGAAGATCGAAAGGCCGAGCTGGAATTGAGAAGGATGGAGTTGGAACAAGCAGCTAGGAAACTGGAAGCTGAACAAGAAGCTCAGAAAAGGGAGCACGAGTACCGGATGAGGGAACTCGAGTTGAAAAGTCAAGAGAAACATGACAAGAAGACAGCCAAAAACTCAGGAACCAAAAAGTGGGAACCTTATGTGCAAAAATCAGAGGATAGTTCAGAGAAGAAGAAGGAGGGAAGCAAGAGCACTTCAAGCTCTACACCTAAACGACCGTGGTCGGAGAAGTGGTGTTCAATTTGTAAGTCACCCTCTCACAATACGAGGGACTGCAAATCGAAGGCTAAGAACCCTCACTTCACAGCATGTCAAGTGACTTCCAAGGAGGTTGTCACGGAAAATGCCAAGGTCAACAAGGAAGCTCGCCACCAGGAGAGCTCACTCAAGTCTGGCAATAGAAAATCTAGGACGGGGAAATGGTGCAACCAATGCCAGTCGAATACGCACAATGCTATTGACTGCAGAGGAGAGTCAGGAGAAACTCAATTCGTCGTGTGCCCCGGGAAACCTAAGGTGGAGCCCACCGAACAGGTCGAGGCCGAGGAAGAGACTCCAGACCAGGAAAAACCACCTGTAGTGGAATTGGTAGAGGTTAACGGTCGTCAAGTGGAGTGTTTATACGACACAGGACTGGACGGGGAGGCCGTGATTTCTGCGGATCTGGTACATCCAGAACAATTCACAGGTGAGACATTGGATATACAGCCTGCACAGAAGAGTGCTGTAGTCATGAAGTTGCCTATTGCTAATGTGGAGATTCGGTCAAGGTACGTCACCGGCACCATCAAGGCCGCTGTATTGACAGATCCCATTTTTCCAGTCATCCTAGGTTGCCGGTATGTCTTTCTGGGAATGCCCAGGGAGCCAATCCATATGGGAGCAATGCAGACTCGCTCTCAGACGAAAACGGAAGAGGCAGACGCAATTGTGACTAACCCAATGCCGGGGGAGCTACGAACTGCCCAGAGTGAGGATGATACTTTACGTCCTTGCTACAAAAAGCTGCAGAAAAGTGCTGATCCACCAGGACGGGGGCAGTACTACATGAAGAATAGGATACTCTACAGGAGAGCAGGAAGGGGAGACAACCTATACGGTCAGTTGGTCGTCCCGAAAGCTCACCGGTCCCAGATTCTTCATATGGGGCATACCATCTCCTTTAGTGGACACATGGGTATTGCCGCCACCATGCAGCGGATTTCCTGCCATTACTATTGGCCGGGAATGACAGATGATGTGCGTCGGTATGTGAAGTCATGCCCTGAGTGCCAGAGGGTGGCACTGAAACACTGGACAGCACCGGTGGTGTTGGGTGAGATGCCCATCATGAACTCTCCTTTCGAGAGGGTAGCCATCGATATCGTGGGTCCACTTCCCAGGACTAGGAAGAGGAACATGTATATACTCACAATGGTGGATTGCTGTACGATGTGGGGTGAAGCCATACCGTTGACCACGATTGACTCTAAAAGAGTGGCGGACGCACTGGTGGAGGCTTTTACCAGATTAGGCTTTCCTGATCAAATTCTGACGGACAATGGATCTCAGTTTTGTGGAAAACTCATGGAGGAGGTATTTAGGGTGTTTCACTCTAACCACATACATACCAGCCCTTACCACCCTCAAGCCAATGGACAAGTAGAGCGTTTCAACGGCACGTTGATGACAATGCTCAGGAAACTAGCGCAGGAAAAACCTGATAGGTGGGATGAATATATCCCAGCAGCACTCTTTGCCTATCGGGAAGTTCCTCATGGCTCAACAGGACTACCACCCGCTACGTTGCTGTTTGGTCGTCCAATCAAAGGACCGTTGGAAGCCATGTTGAGGAGTTGGACTGAAGAGGGGACGTCAGAAGAAGTGATCTCATCCTATAAATACGTGGAGGAACTGAAAGAAAAACTCCACAAGGGATGGACTCTGGCAAATCAAAACTTGAAAAAGGCCAGGAAAAGACATGCGGCTTATTACAACCGTAGGTCTAAAGAAAGATCTCTAGAGGTGGGAGACAAAGTCTTGTTGCTACCCCCAACGGGAAACAACAAACTGGAGATAGGTTGGCAAGGACCATTTCCCGTGGAAAGGGTGATATCCAGAACCAACTATCAAATCCGGATCCGGGGAAAGTCGAAGATTTTCCATATCAATCTCTTGCGGAAATACGAAGAGAGACCCGGAGACAAGGCAGCTCACCTCATGGCAATGGCAGTTGCAGTGGAGACAGAAGTGGGAACCAGCGAGGGCAGGGAATATCCCTTGGAACACCAGGAAACCTATAGGGATGTGCAAGTGAACCCTGATCTGACCTCCCAGGAGAGGGAAAGGATAACCCAGGTTCTCAAGTCTCATAAGGAGATACTGACTGATAAACCAGGACGAACGAGGTTGGTTGAGTTCGAGATGACTTTGACCACACAGGAGCCTGTTCGCCAAAAGGTTTACCCAGTGCCATTCTCTAAAGAAAAGGCCCTGGAGGAGGAAATACAAAAACTGCTGGAGGATGACGTGATTGCACCATCCACATCCCCATACAATGCGGGGGTAGTTTTGTTACGCAAACAAAGTGAAGACCACCGGTTGTGTATAGACTACCGACTTCTGAACAGTCACACACAATTTCAGGTGGAACCTTTGCCGAATCCAACTCAGTTATTCGCTAGGCTCCATAAGGCTCGGTACTTTTCAAAGGTGGATCTGAGTCGGGGGTACTATCAGATACCAGTCAAACCGGAGATTCGACCACTGTTGGCTTTCAGTACACCCAGTGGACACTACGAATTCAAGGTCATGCCCTTTGGACTCAGCAATGCACCTAGTGTGTTTACACGCATGATGAGGACTTTACTAGATCCGTTACAGGATCCGTCCATCATCTCATTCATGGATGATATTCTGATTTCCAGTGACAGCTTGGATGACCACTTACAATCCTTGGAGAGAGTGTTTAATAGACTCAAGGAAGCAGGGCTTACTGCTCGTCCAACCAAGTGCATGATTGGTTACCAGACTATGGAATTTCTAGGTCACACCATCACTCCAGGACACATTGTTCCAGAAGAGAAGAACCTGGAGAAAATCAGAAATGCACCTAGACCAAAAACGAAGAAGGATGTGCGATCTTTTCTCTCGTTGTGTGGGTTCTACCACAAATTTATCCCACATTTCACTGAACTGGGAGCTCCGTTGACGGAAACCTTGAAAAAGGGATTCCCGGACCAAATCATTTGGACACCCGATTGTGAGAATGCCTATAGTCAGTTAAAGGAGGCCTTGGTCAGCAAACCTGTATTACAGCTCCCTGACCTTTCCAAACAATTTGTGTTGAGAACAGATGCGAGTGCGATTGGAATTGGAGCCGCTTTGTTACAGGAAGGAAAGGACGATGCTTCGGTTTTGAAACCTGTAGCATACGCAAGTAAGAAACTTCTACAGGCGGAGAGGAATTATTCAACCGTCGAGAGAGAGTGCTTGTCTCTCGTATGGGCAGTGCAAAAATTCCAGCCCTATTTGTATGGAGTTAAGTTTCGGGTCTGAGTCAGGTCTTAGTCAGATATGACTGAGCTACCGTATAACAGTAGACGGTACTACCTGGTTTCTGTTAGCGCCGAGCGTTGGGCGGCGCTTACCAAACCCGACACCCCACATTGTGCCAACGGCTTCGGGCGGAAGAGCGCAATAGGGAGGGTACACGCATTACCCTGGTGCGAGGAAATGCAAGCTAAAGACAAAATTGTCATGGCAGGGCAGACCAGGCCCTAAGCCTTGGTTGGCGACTGGTCTAGGATCGAAGCTCCGACAGGCGGACAGTTAGAGCATTGCTTTGCTGATCCGGCAGCTTCTGCAGCTTGTCTTGTTCCAGATGTAGGGGTGTTACCTTTCCTCTGGAGTGAACTAGGCAGGCCGAGAGAGGGATCATGCTGCATGGGCAACACATGATCTCTATATTTTAGCCCAGGCTTTGTGCTATGGAGAGGCAATAACTCCATCCCTGGTCTTAACTGGTCTCGGAATCAAAGCGAGAGGCAACTGTTACGGGTTATAAGTCCTTGTCAGCTGGCGTAGACATGGGGCGCCACGCGTTGCCTCTGACGGTGGGAGACACCTATAGGTGTCACTGATCAGCTACCGCCCGCCTCAAGCTGGGCATCCCCTAGCCAATTGGGAGCTGATCCGCCACAGCCTGCCTGCTTCAATGGGTGCTTGGGGCTAGGACAAAATCTGAATCGCAGGCTGTAAAACCAATGCACCAGGTACAAACAAAAATATAAATAGAAACCTCAAGCTACGGCTTGCAACCTGGAACGTGAGAACCATGTGTCCAGGATTTTCCACTGACTTGACCAATATTGACGATGTGAGAAAAACGGCTGTGATTGATGCCGAACTCAATCGTCTTAACATTGATATTGCTGGCCTGCAGGAGAATCGTCTCGCTGAGGAAGGGTCACTCAGGGAAAACAACTACACCTTTTTCTGGAAGGGTAAAGGGCAGGCAGAAAAAAGGCAACATGGTGTGGGCTTTGCAGTGAAGAATTCGCTACTGGGAATGCTTGAAATTCCAGCAGGAGGAAATGAAAGACTATTATCCCTGCGCTTGGCAACCTCTTGTGGGTTTGCCACCATTATTACTGCATATGCACCGACACTCGATTCCTCTGATGATGTGAAGGATTTGTTCTATGAGGAGTTAGACACTGTGATCAAGGCAGTTCCAAAATCCGACTACATTTATATGCTCGGTGATTTCAATGCTCGTGTGGGCAAGGACTCGAGTTCATGGCCAGTGTGCCTTGGAAAATACAACATCGGTCGCATGAATGAAAATGGGCAAAGGCTGCTGGAGCATTGCACCAGTAATGACCTATGTATTACAAACTCTTTTTTTAAAACAAAAGAGATGCATAAGGTCACATGGAAACATCCAAGATCCGGCCATTGGCACCAGCTGGACTTCATCATCACACGGAGACAACATCTGAACCATATATCATTGACTCGTAGTTACCACAGTGCTGACTGTGATACGGATCATTCTTTGGTTGTTGCAAGGGTTAGACTGAGACCAAAGAGAATCTACACAGCTAAACACAAATCTAGCCCCAGGATTAATATTATTAACACTCATGATCCTGAAAAGTGCTTTCAGTTTCAACAGCAACTTGAAGACGCTTTCACTGATACACCAGAAAATTGTACAGTAAATGAAAAGTGGGGTCAAATTAAGGAAACTCTTTGTAAAACTGCCGTAAGGGTTTACGGCACTGTGGATCATAAGAGGCAGGACTGGTTTGCGGCCAACAGCGAGACTCTGCAGCCCTTGATTGATAAGAAGAAGAAAGCTCTCTTAAGAAACAAGGAAAGACCAACGCGAAACACTCTGAGTGAGCTAAGGCAAGCTAGGAAGGATGTGCAAAAGGCTGCCAGGCAGTGTGCAAATGATTATTGGATCAAGTTATGTGAGTCCATTCAAATCGCAATTGATAAGGGAGACATAAGAAGCATGTATGAAGGAATAAAGAAAGCCTGTGGTCCAGTGATCAAAAGAAGTGCACCATTGAAAACCTTGACTGGAGAAGTCATCACTGATAAGAAACAGCAGATGGACAGATGGGTAGAGCACTATTTGGAGCTTTACTCAAGTGAGACCAAACTAGCGGATAATGCCCTCAACGCCATAGAGGCTCTACCAACTCTTGACCACCTTGACACACTTCCCACCATAACAGAAGTTAAGTGTGCTATAAATGAACTTGCATCTGGCAAGGCTCCAGGTAAGGATGGGATTCCAATAGAGGTTATCAGGAGTGGGCAAGACACACTCACTATACAGATCCACCAGCTAATAGAGCTATGCTGGCGTGAAGGACAAGTCCCACAGGATTTCAAAGATTCAAGCATCATAACACTGTACAAGAACAAGGGCGATCGGAGCGACTGCAACAACTATAGGGGTATCTCACTTCTGTGTATTGTTGGAAATGTATTTGCCAGAATTGTTCTGCGCAGACTTCAAGTCCTAGGAGATCAAGTCTACCCCGAATCACAGTGTGGCTTTCGACAGAACCGGTCTACCACTGATATGATATTCTCATTGCGACAAATGCAAGAAAAATGCCGTGAACAGAATCAACCATTGTTTATTGCCTTCATCGACCTCACAAAGGCATTTGATTTGGTCAGTCGTGAGGGTCTGTTCAAGGCACTAAAGAAGATTGGCTGCCCACCAACTCTTCTGTCCATTGTGGAATCGTTCCACACAGGCATGAAGGGTATAATCAAGTTTGATGGTGCAACTTCTGAAGAATTTGAAATCAAGAGTGGAGTTAAGCAAGGTTGTGTACTAGCTCCCACCCTCTTTGGAATATACTTTTCACTTCTACTGAAATATGCATTTCGTGATCAGGATGGTGGTATATACATTCACTCACGCTCAGATGGCGGCCTCTACAATGCTCAGAGATTGAAGGCTAAGACCAAAATTAGGAGGGTACTGATCAGAGAGTTGCTTTTTGCAGATGATGCTGCAGTTACGACCCACTCTGAGGATGAATTGCAATGTCTGCTATCTGCATTCTCCAATGCTTGTTCTGAATTTGGTTTAACAATTAGCAAAAAGAAGACACAGATTATGTCACAGGGTGCACATGGGGTACCATCAATCTTTATTGACGACGCTGAACTAGAGATAGTAGACCATTTTACATATCTAGGATCAGTGGTAAATAGCAAATTATCCCTAGATCAGGAAATCAACATCCGGATTGGTAAGGCAGCAACAACAATGAACAGGTTAAGAAAAAGAGTCTGGGAGAAAAGGAAGCTTACTGCCAAAACAAAAGTCCTTGTCTATCAAGCCTGTGTCCTTAGTACTCTTCTCTATGGCAGTGAAACCTGGACAACTTACTCACACCAAGAGAACAATTTAAACAGCTTTCATATGCGGTGTCTGCGAAGAATTCTTGGTATTAAGTGGCAAGACAAAATCACAAATACTGAAGTATTGGAAAGATCAGGTTGTGTGACAGTTTATTCCATGCTCAGTCTTCGTAGACTTAGATGGATAGGACATCTTAGGAGGATGGATGATGGTAGAATACCAAAGGATATCTTTTTTGGTGAATTACAGATGGGTAAGAGATCTCAGGGTCGGCCTCTACTACGATACAAAGATGTGTGTAAGCGGGACATGATTGATACAGGCATTGATAATGCACATTGGGAGCAAGTCGCCGCTGAACGTGTTGCATGGAGGGCAAATATCAGAAATGGAATAAAGTCAAAGGAGAAAATTATTGCAGAAAAGTCACACACCAAGCGTTTGAGACGTAAGATGGTGCATGATGGTGGAAATGACCACGTGTTCACATGCACCCACTGTGAACGGACATTTACAGCGCAAATTGGCCTTATCAGTCACACTCGCTACCGCCATAGTTAAAAGTTATTATGCCTTTTTAAAGCACAAACTATCGTCTGTCAAGACGGCAAGGTGCCAATGACATGACATGACAAGTTTCGGGTCCAGTCGGATCATCAGCCCCTGATGTTCCTGGCTACTTCTCAGAAGCTCAACGCACGTTTGATGCGGTGGTCGTTGTTACTTCAACCCTATAACTTCACAGTGGAGTACATTCCTGGGAAGGAAAATGTTGGAGCGGATTTCTTGTCAAGACACCCAGCTCCAGAAGAAGAAGAATGAATCATCTGGATTAAACTCACGGTGGAGAAGAGTGAGATGGACTACTCTCTTAAGAGGGGGCCTATGTCACAAAATAAAACCGTGTGTTTAACCAGTTGATTATTATAGAGGCTTTCTGATAAAACGGACTATCTGCTAAGCAACAAGTGTTTCAACTAATACAGAGAAAACATTCATAGTTGTGGCTGTACGTGTTCCCAAACAGGTCGGGCATAAATAACAGCTGTACTTGTACATCTGGTTGCCGGATTGGCAACACTCGGAAGTGAGTGCGCTGAATCATACATCGCTTTGACAGTTTGTCAACAAGTCAGAGGGAAAAACGGAAGTACTCAGCTCGGAAGAAAACAGTCCATCTGTCATATAGTTTCCGGACATCACGCAGATGGGCAGATTGCTATTGACAGCTTGTTGGGGAAAACTGTTGTTGGGATCATACAGTAACTCGTTAGTTTGTTGGGGGAGTCGAAACAAGTGATGACAACTTTGACAGTGACTAGACAGGAGAAAATCGATTCTTGACAATGGATGATATGCCCACAAATAACACCTGCAGGACGTCACCCATATCACGTGACCAATTTTAGGGGTTTGCCAGAAAACCATGATTGGAGATGGGGAGTTGACAAAAACCGTGGATTATGATGGACGTGTTTGTGGGAGAGCTCTACAGTGTTAGATTAATTCTAGATTAACTAGCATGTGTCGTTATGGCAAAGTGTAGTAGCCATCCCGGGAATGAGGCGGTTTTGCATAATGTAGTCAATATAGTCTATTAGTTCTAATTAATATAGACTGTAGCCTTGTTAAAACTATAGTGTGATGATTAGCACTGTTAGTGGAAACTAGTTAGAGTAGAATAGGGATATTAGCTCTGCTAGTTAAGAATAGAGTAGGGTAGTGGTGATAAGCTATGCTAGTTAAGAATCATGTAATGATGGATAATTGGGAGACGGGGGAATTGGCCGCGGGGGTTTTGCACTCTGTATGGGTCTTTCCTTGTCATAGCCTGATTCGGCCCTAGGTGGGTAGCTAATCTGCTCTATGACAAAGTTTAGTTAGCTAAAGATCATTAAGCAAGGCAATAGGCTTATACTCAGCCGATAGGATCAGTGACTAGTACTATCACCAGATGTGTTGTTTCTATCCTAGGTTCCCTACCAGATCCGAGGAAACTCAACAAGTTTTTAGGAAAGGTTCAAATCCCATTCGGAAGAACACCAGTGGAACAGTCAATAAAGTTTCGTACAGAACGTAACTAAAGCTAGAAGGAAGATGATTCACCAAAGACGGGTGATGATTGTTGATGCACCACACAGCATCAGACAGTAGTAACTAACCGAGAACATTAATTATAATAGTTACCTAGTGTGATATAATCTCGTGTAATAGAACACAAGACATGATACTTGAGGCTAGATAGACACGAGTGAGGATCAAGTACATTGACTATTAACATTAATAACTGTGTACACACTACAAAGGACTTGTGCATTTTTTTTTGGGGGGGGGGGGGAACGATAGGAACGGACATTGTGTAGGGTGCAACCGGTCCATGATTAACTGTTAATACCACCGGTGTCTATTTCGGAAGATCATGAAATGGGATTACCAGAGGTCTACAGAGGCAAATCAGTATCCAGCAGGATGGTTTCGGCATTGGGTGAGATGTACATGTTCTGACGTAACGTGCTGTGGTCTATCCTTGCTGGGATCAGCTGACTGGGTTGTTGTCTGAGAGTCCGATTCTACACCCTTTATAGAACACGCCACACATTTTCTTCACATACACGTCTCATATACGTTACACTTTTCTTTTAATAAATTAATCTTTATTAATTTTTAGAAGCAAGAGTTGTTGAGTATGTTGCGTTGGGGAAGTATGAGAAGGGGGCATAGTACGACAGTGAGAGAGTGATAAGAAAAGGTGTCCACGGGCTGATGGAGTGTGTTGGGCGGAAGCTGGTGGATTCTCCAGAATATTAAAAAGGAGGAAAATATTATAATGTGGGTGTCGACTCTCTTCACTCCAGGGACGACACTGTAAAGGAGGACACGACATTATTGGAGGCGCGTAAACGGGATCTTTGGACAGCGGGATCTCTCGTAAACGGAATCTTGGGACAGCGGGATCTCTCGATAACGGAATCTTTGGACAGCGGGATCTCCCATAAACGGAATCCTTGGACAGCGAGATCTCCTGCAAGCAGGAACCTTTGACAGTGGGATCTTCTGACAACGGGGTCTTTTGACACGGGATCCTTAGTTATAAGAGGGAGATATCATTTTGGAGAATCCAGCTAGAGTGAATGTGGATAGGGGTTAGGACAAATATCTTACCTGTTCACACTTCACACGTCTGCATAGGTCTGTGGTCCTGATTCTACTCTTGTCACTGAGTGAATGTGCTGTGTGTGGTAATATCTAGATTTATAGTACTTGTTCATATATCTGTATAGTAATTTGCAGTTGTATTGTACTCGACCTGCTAGCTTACCTCTCTGTAAAATGGCCACCCCTAAACTTAGCACAGCAGAATTAAAGGCAAAGGGGGAAGACATGGGATTGTCGGGGTCTGCTCTAACGGATTACATACAGGAAGTGGAGAGAGAGTATCGTCAAGCAGAACGGGAAGATCGAAAGGCCGAGCTGGAATTGAGAAGGATGGAGTTGGAACAAGCAGCTAGGAAACTGGAAGCTGAACAAGAAGCTCAGAAAAGGGAGCACGAGTACCGGATGAGGGAACTCGAGTTGAAAAGTCAAGAGAAACATGACAAGAAGACAGCCAAAAACTCAGGAACCAAAAAGTGGGAACCTTATGTGCAAAAATCAGAGGATAGTTCAGAGAAGAAGAAGGAGGGAAGCAAGAGCACTTCAAGCTCTACACCTAAACGACCGTGGTCGGAGAAGTGGTGTTCAATTTGTAAGTCACCCTCTCACAATACGAGGGACTGCAAATCGAAGGCTAAGAACCCTCACTTCACAGCATGTCAAGTGACTTCCAAGGAGGTTGTCACGGAAAATGCCAAGGTCAACAAGGAAGCTCGCCACCAGGAGAGCTCACTCAAGTCTGGCAATAGAAAATCTAGGACGGGGAAATGGTGCAACCAATGCCAGTCGAATACGAACAATGCTATTGACTGCAGAGGAGAGTCAGGAGACACTCAATTCGTCGTGTGCCCCGGGAAACCTATGGTGGAGCCCACCGAACAGGTCGAGGCCGAGGAAGAGACTCCAGACCAGGAAAAACCACCTGTAGTGGAATTGGTAGAGGTTAACGGTCGTCAAGTGGAGTGTTTATACGACACAGGACTGGACGGGGAGGCCGTGATTTCTGCGGATCTGGTACATCCAGAACAATTCACAGGTGAGACATTGGATATACAGCCTGCACAGAAGAGTGCTGTAGTCATGAAGTTGCCTATTGCTAATGTGGAGATTCGGTCAAGGTACGTCACCGGCACCATCAAGGCCGCTGTATTGACCGATCCCATTTTTCCAGTCATCCTAGGTTGCCGGTATGTCTTTCTGGGAATGCCCAGGGAGCCAATCCATATGGGAGCAATGCAGACTCGCTCTCAGACGAAAACGGAAGAGGCAGACGCAATTGTGACTAACCCAATGCCGGGGGAGCTACGAACTGCCCAGAGTGAGGATGATACTTTACGTCCTTGCTACAAAAAGCTGCAGAAAAGTGCTGATCCACCAGGACGGGGGCAGTACTACATGAAGAATAGGATACTCTGCAGGAGAGCAGGAAGGGGAGACAACCTATACGGTCAGTTGGTCGTCCCGAAAGCTCACCGGTCCCAGATTCTTCATATGGGGCATACCATCTCCTTTAGTGGACACATGGGTATTGCCGCCACCATGCAGCGGATTTCCTGCCATTACTATTGGCCGGGAATGACAGATGATGTGCGTCAGTATGTGAAGTCATGCCCTGAGTGCCAGAGGGTGGCACTGAAACACTGGACAGCACCGGTGGTGTTGGGTGAGATGCCCATCATGAACTCTCCTTTCGAGAGGGTAGCCATCGATATCGTGGGTCCACTTCCCAGGACTAGGAAGAGGAACATGTATATACTCACAATGGTGGATTGCTGTACGATGTGGGGTGAAGCCATACCGTTGACCACGATTGACTCTAAAAGAGTGGCGGACGCACTGGTGGAGGCCTTTACCAGATTAGGCTTTCCTGATCAAATTCTGGCGGACAATGGATCTCAGTTTTGTGGAAAACTCATGGAGGAGGTATTTAGGGTGTTTCACTCTAACCACATACATACCAGCCCTTACCACCCTCAAGCCAATGGACAAGTAGAGCGTTTCAACGGCACGTTGATGACAATGCTCAGGAAACTAGCGCAGGAAAAACCTGATAGGTGGGATGAATATATCCCAGCAGCACTCTTTGCCTATCGGGAAGTTCCTCATGGCTCAACAGGACTACCACCCGCTACGTTGCTGTTTGGTCGTCCAATCAAAGGACCGTTGAAAGCCATGTTGAGGAGTTGGACTGAAGAGGGGACGTCAGAAGAAGTGATCCCATCCTATAAATACGTGGATGAACTGAAAGAAAAACTCCACAAGGGATGGACTCTGGCAAATCAAAACTTGAAAAAGGCCAGGAAAAGACATGCGGCTTATTACAACCGTAGGTCTAAAGAAAGATCTCTAGAGGTGGGAGACAAAGTCTTGTTGCTACCCCCAACGGGAAACAACAAACTGGAGATAGGTTGGCAAGGACCATTTCCCGTGGAAAGGGTGATATCCAGAACCAACTATCAAATCCGGATCCGGGGAAAGTCGAAGATTTTCCATATCAATCTCTTGCGGAAATACGAAGAGAGACCCGGAGACAAGGCAGCTCACCTCATGGCAATGGCAGTTGCAGTGGAGACAGAAATGGGAACCAGCGAGGGCAGGGAATATCCCTTGGAACACCAGGAAACCTATAGGGATGTGCAAGTGAACCCTGATCTGACCTCCCAGGAGAGGGAAAGGATAACCCAGGTTCTCAAGTCTCATAAGGAGATACTGACTGATAAACCAGGACGAACGAGGTTGGTTGAGTTCGAGATGACTTTGACCACACAGGAGCCTGTTCGCCAAAAGGTTTACCCAGTGCCATTCTCTAAAGAAAAGGCCCTGGAGGAGGAAATACAAAAACTGCTGGAGGATGACGTGATTGCACCATCCACATCCCCATACAATGCGGGGGTAGTTTTGTTACGCAAACCAAGTGAAGAACACCGGTTGTGTATAGACTACCGACTTCTGAACAGTCACACACAATTTCAGGTGGAACCTTTGCCGAATCCAACTCAGTTATTCGCTAGGCTCCATAAGGCTCGGTGCTTTTCAAAGGTGGATCTGAGTCGGGGGTACTATCAGATACCAGTCAAACCGGAGATTCGACCACTGTTGGCTTTCAGTACACCCAGTGGACACTACGAATTCAAGGTCATGCCCTTTGGACTCAGCAATGCACCTAGTGTGTTTACACGCATGATGAGGACTTTACTAGATCCGTTACAGGATCCGTCCATCATCTCATTCATGGATGATATTCTGATTTCCAGTGACAGCTTGGATGACCACTTACAATCCTTGGAGAGAGTGTTTAATAGACTCAAGGAAGCAGGGCTTACTGCTCGTCCAACCAAGTGCATGATTGGTTACCAGACTCTGGAATTTCTAGGTCACACCATCACTCCAGGACACATTGTCCCAGAAGAGAAGAACCTGGAGAAAATCAGAAATGCACCTAGACCAAAAACGAAGAAGGATGTGCGATCTTTTCTCTCGTTGTGTGGGTTCTACCACAAATTTATCCCACATTTCACTGAACTGGGAGCTCCGTTGACGGAAACCTTGAAAAAGGGATTCCCGGACCAAATCATTTGGACACCCGAATGTGAGAATGCCTATAGTCAGTTAAAGGAGGCCTTGGTCAGCAAACCTGTATTACAGCTCCCTGACCTTTCCAAACATGTTGTGTTGAGAACAGATGCGAGTGCGATTGGAATTGGAGCCGCTTTGTTACAGGAAGGAAAGGACGATGCTTCGGTTTTGAAACCTGTAGCATACGCAAGTAAGAAACTTCTACAGGCGGAGAGGAATTATTCATTCGTCGAGAGAGAGTGCTTGTCTCTCGTATGGGCAGTGCAAAAATTCCAGCCCTATTTGTATGGAGTTAAGTTTCGGGTCCAGTCGGATCATCAGCCCCTGATGTTCCTGGCTACTTCTCAGAAGCTCAACGCACGTTTGATGCGGTGGTCGTTGTTACTTCAACCCTATAACTTCACAGTGGAGTACATTCCTGGGAAGGAAAATGTTGGAGCGGATTTCTTGTCAAGACACCCAGCTCCAGAAGAAGAAGAATGAATCATCTGGATTAAACTCACGGTGGAGAAGAGTGAGATGGACTACTCTCTTAAGAGGGGGCCTATGTCACAAAATAAAACCGTGTGTTTAACCAGTTGATTATTATAGAGGCTTTCTGATAAAACGGACTATCTGCTAAGCAACAAGTGTTTCAACTAATACAGAGAAAACATTCATAGTTGTGGCTGTACGTGTTCCCAAACAGGTCGGGCATAAATAACAGCTGTACTTGTACATCTGGTTGACGGATTGGCAACACTCGGAAGTGAGTGCGCTGAATCATACATCGCTTTGACAGTTTGTCAACAAGTCAGAGGGAAAAACGGAAGTACTCAGCTCGGAAGAAAACAGTCCATCTGTCATATAGTTTCCGGACATCACGCAGATGGGCAGATTGCTATTGACAGCTTGTTGGGGAAAACTGATGTTGGGATCATACAGTAACTCGTTAGTTTGTTGGGGGAGTCGAAACAAGTGATGACAACTTTGACAGTGACTAGACAGGAGAAAATCGATTCTTGACAATGGATGATATGCCCACAAATAACACCTGCAGGACGTCACCCATATCACGTGACCAATTTTAGGGGTTTGCCAGAAAACCATGATTGGAGATGGGGAGTTGACAAAAACCGTGGATTATGATGGACGTGTTTGTGGGAGAGCTCTACAGTGTTAGATTAATTCTAGATTAACTAGCATGTGTCGTTATGGCAAAGTGTAGTAGCCATCCCGGGAATGAGGCGGTTTTGCATAAGGTAATCAATATAGTCTATTAGTTCTAATTAATATAGACTGTAGCCTTGTTAAAACTATAGTGTGATGATTAGCACTGTTAGTGGAAACTAGTTAGAGTAGAATAGTGATATTAGCTCTGCTAGTTAAGAATAGAGTAGGGTAGTGGTGATAAGCTATGCTAGTTAAGAATCAAGTAATGATGGATACTTGGGAGACTGGGGAATTGGCCGCGGGGGTTTTGCACTCTGTATGGGTCTTTCCTTGTCATAGCCTGATTCGGCCCTAGGTGGGTAGCTAATCTGCTCTATGACAAAGTTTAGTTAGCTAAAGATCATTAAGCAAGGCAATAGGCTTATACTCAGCCGATAGGATCAGTGACTAGTACTATCACCAGATGTGTTGTTTCTATCCTAGGTTCCCTACCAGATCCGAGGAAACTCAACAAGTTTTTAGGAAAGGTTCAAATCCCATTCGGAAGAACACCAGTGGAACAGTCAATAAAGTTTCGTACAGAACGTAACTAAAGCTAGAAGGAAGATGATTCACCAAAGACGGGTGATGATTGTTGATGCACCACACAGCATCAGACAGTAGTAACTAACCGAGAACATTAATTATAATAGTTACCTAGTGTGATATAATCTCGTGTAATAGAACACAAGACATCCCGGGAAGGTTAACCCGGTCAACAAATGCCCGCAGAAGTCGGATGTGTCGGCCTAACGGCGCAAGAACGCAGCTCTGCTGTAAACAGGCACAACGCAATCACATCCGAAAAAAAACTCCGGATGAACGAAGAAGAAGAACACAAGACATGATACTTGAGGCTAGATAGACACGAGTGAGGATCAAGTACATTGACTATTAACATTAATAACTGTGTACACACTACAAAGGACTTGTGCATTTTTTTTTTGGAACGTTAGGAACGGACATTGTGTAGGGTGCAACCGGTCCATGATTAACTGTTAATACCACCGGTGTCTATTTCGTAAGATCATGAAATGGGATTACCAGAGGTCTACAGAGGCAAAGCAGTATCCAGCAGGATGGTTTCGGCATTGGGTGAGATGTACATGTTCTGACGTAACGTGCTGTGGTCTATCCTTGCTGGGATCAGCTGACTGGGTTGTTGTCTGAGAGTCCGATTCTACACCCTTTATAGAACACGTCACACATTTTCTTCACATACACGTCTCATATACGTTACACTTTTCTTTTAATAAATTAATCTTTATTAATTTTTAGAAGCAAGAGTTGTTGAGTATGTTGCGTTGGGGAAGTATGAGAAGGGGGCATAGTACGACAGTGAGAGAGTGATAAGAAAAGGTGTCCACGGGCTGATGGAGTGTGTTGGACGGAAGCTGGTGGATTCTCCAGAATATTAAAAAAGAGGAAAATATTATAATGTGGGTGTCGACTCTCTTCACTCCAGGGACGACACTGTAAAGGAGGACACGACACTCCGCCTTATGCAGTTTCATCCCAAGGTGTCTTTACTGTCTTGTGTCCATCTCTGTGCTGGCCAACCAGTTGATCTTAATGCAATTTCTGGAGGAAAAGACAAAATCTCACCACCTGTAGTCACATGCCATTAAAGATACACTGGACCTTATGCACAGACCAGAAGAAGTCATTATTCTGCGCCTCAGAAGAGGACACAATTGGTTACACAACCACACGTATACACAATTTAATATTGGCAAATTAGCCATGTGGATTGGCAACACAGACAGCAGATAACATACTCCAAGATTTCCCAGTGGATGACATATCTAGGCAAACTTTCTAGTCTAGAGAAACAACAGTGGAAGGTAAACTCTATGGACCACTAAGTGAACTATAAAAGACAGTTACATTCATACAAGAGACAACATTGCATTTATATACATATTTGAAGCGAACGATAGAAGAGGACTCACTGGGCATGAAACTTTATGACACAGGAACTAGTGAAGGATCAAGAGTCTGTTCGGCAGGTGACGGTGAAAGTGACTTTCTCCAATAGATTTCCTGCATGATGATCATGATCAATGCATTGTTTATTAATTCATTCAGTAGCATGTACGTTGCAGAACTGCTCCCCTATAACAACCATCCGGAAAACTTCTTTACCATAAGCAAGTTATCCCGCATCCGATACACGCATCGGGAGATCATCTGCCACATGCTGCACGCACCTTCTCTTTGGCATTCATCTTCCTCTCTTCCCGAGCATATATCTCTCATGACTGTTCTCTCCAAACGTTTATGACGTTTCAATTGTCTTATGGATGCATTTGCTCATCCCCGTGTCCTGGGAGTCTCCGTGGTCAAGCCGTCTGCCTCACGCTCCGAAGGTTGTGGGTTCGATTCTGGACCACGTCTTTCGGTTCACGGGTGCATTTTTCTCGGAGACTCCTGGGGGTCGTCGCTGGAGCTATGGCGTTCGTGCTGTGTGCGACGCTTTCGGCAGGCCGCCCTGTAGAAAGCGACCTGGCCATATGGGATAAAACTCGGTGCAATGAAGTCGATCCTTTCGACTTTTAATACTTTTCTTTTTGCTGTGTCCAAGACATTTTTAGAAGCCATCCATGACACTTATATTCACAGGAATTTATGCGCTGTTCAGCTTGTTTAGAAAGTATCCAGGTCTCACAGGCGTATGTTGCAATGGGAAAGATGCATGCTCTTAAAAATATAAAGTTTGTAGCTCTATCTGTCCCACTCCGCAGTTCATTCTGTGTTAGTTCCTGAAGAAAGGCATTGTTACTGCTGTCAAACATAAACTTCATGGAGGTCACTATCTCCACAAATGCCAGCAAGACTTGATACCTGGCTAGGTTTATACTCTAGGTTCAACTCATATCAATGAGATTGGCTATGCTGTTCTGTAACTGTGAGAGATTTCTTCTTCCTCTTCAACCATACTGAGAACTCAACGTTAATGTCTTTAATACAAGCAATAGTTTCAGGTTCATGACATTCTTGTACAGTTGTTGGTGGACTGAAGTTGGCTGAGGCCTTATTTGTTTATGTTCATTGTTATAATCTGGGCAGCACATAAGTGACAGACAAGGAACCCACACACACTCGTTACAATGATTTCATCCCACAATTTTGATTTAGATATTTCAATCTATTGTGTCGTTTTTGCAATCTAACAATTACTAGGCAATAAAAACAGGTACGTGTAATTCCTACTACAGTAACAAGTGAGAGGTAATAAACGCAGACACCGTGTACAACGAATTCCAATATGTCAAACGTAAATCACGGGAGAGAGCGGAAGGGGGGGGGGGGGGGGGGCAATGATATAACCACCCCAAAATAAAAAGTTTAGATCATAATCTTCATCGGGAACAACACAAACAGATCTATAGAAAAATATAAAATTAGAAATATTATATAAACAATAAAAGTATAGGTAATTTAATTATTTCAGCTTAAGTATTATATTATTCACTTCGCATGATATATCACTCTGCAGTTTGCGAATGACAAGATGCAGCGAAATATGCCAGGCAATAAATCGGACAACATATTGTTTGTGACTTATATGTTAACATTTGCTAAGGAACCTTTGAACCTTTAAACTTATCGTTTGACATTTTTGTATTCCCCAAATACTGAACGACGACCTAACGTACATTCTTTGGGAGACGCTGTTTTTATTGTATTCCTGTGGATTATGTGGTGTTATTTCGTGTGCGTTTATTGGAAGTGTTCACAAGAGGCCATAGAAGACAGGTGGTGGATGAAATTTTGAGAGCAGCCGACAGATAGTTGTTGGTTATGGTCTCAACTTTCGCGACGGTAGGCAGAAGATCTCTTTCACGAGACAATGGCTGGCGTCACCGAACAGTATGCTCACTGCCAAGGAAGGAAAGCAACGCCAAACTACCGTCTTTAAAAGTGCCTAGTTCATTATGATTCGCCTAATTACAGATCATGGCAAGACAAGGACAGAGACATTAAAATTACTAGCAACATGGAATGCTAGGACGTTAAACGACGACGAAAATTTAGATAACATCAAACAAGAAATAGAAAGAGAGAAAATTAATAATATTTTAGGGATGTCCGAAACGAGATGGACAGGAGCAGGCATTAAGAAAGATGAAGATTTTAAGATTATTTATTCTGGAGGAGAAGATCGACAAAGAGAGGTAGGGATTATCTTGGATAGGCGAACATCAAAATCTGTTCAAGGATATTGGGCTGTGTGAGACAGAGTCCTACTAGTTAAATTAAGCGGCAGACCTTTTAGCATAAACGTTATTCAAATATATGCCCCAACAGGAGAATCCAGTGAAGATAGTATAGAGGAATTTTATAATGACATAAATCAATCAATCAATCATGTGCCATGCCGGAAAGCGTGGAGGTCATGACTCGCCATTTCACTCGATCACCAGAGTCGTGGATCAGCTCAGTGTTCCTGCCTCGTCCATGCCATGTGGCGAAGCCATCCAGGTATTTTCCACTCGGTCTTCCTCTTGGTCTGTTCCCTTCGATCTTACCAGTTGTCACTAAGTTCTCCAATCCATTTCTTCTCATAACATGTCCAAAAAATGTTGACTGTCTACGTCTAATTTCTCTAATCAATTTACGATTTTCATTTGTCTCCTGTAGTACTTGGTCATTGGTTTTTCTGTCTGTCTATGGTATTCTTTGCATTTTCCTCAGAAACCACATTTCTGCAGCCATCAGATGTTTTTCAGCTCGACTGCTCATTGTCCATGTTTCACATCCATACAAAAGAACAGGCTCTATGTATCCCCTCCACACTCTTTTTCTCGTTTCAATTGATATCTTTTTATTGGTCAGAATGTTTTTCATCTTGCTAAAGGCTACTTTCGCCATGGCGATTCTTGTTCTAATCTCTTCACGGCATCTCCCATCAGATGTTACGATTGTTCCGAGATAATTGTACCGATTCACTTGGTGAAGAATATTCCCATTTACGTGTATATTACATTGTGGTACTTCGTTCTTCCTAGTGACGACCATAACCTGTGTCTTTTTACAATTTAATTCTAACCCCAGTTGCTCACTGTGTACAACAACCATATCTACCAATTGTTTCAGAACCTGCGCATTGTCTGCAATCAATACTGTATCATCTGCATATCTAATGTTATTGATGTTTCGTTCTCCAATGCTGATTTTCTACATTTCTGAAAATATTTTCACTGTATAGGGAAAAAAGATCTGGAAACATTACACATCCCTGCCTAACACCTCTCTTAATAGGCTGATATTGTCCCACTTCATTATCAATCCTTATGACAGCTTGTTGTTTCCAATATATGTTTTTTATAAGTCTAATGTTTTCCCCATCAATTTGTAGATCTGCAAGCATATCCACCATGTTGACATGTCTAAATACTAAATCTATCAAAAGCCTTTGTGTAGTCAATAAAGCAATGATGTATATCCTTGTTTACTTCTATAGCACGTTCAATAAGTGTTCGCAGCATTTACACAGCATTTACTGTACCCTTTCCTTCTACAAACGCACATTGTTCTTCCCCTAATGACTTAGAGTCTGCTTTTAAGAAATGTAAAAATTCAGAAATAAATATCATACTAGGTGACTTCAATGCAAAAGTAGGAAATAAAGGTGATGGATACTGTCATAGTGTAGAAAGAAGTAATAAAGTCGAAGGTTGAATAAAAGTTTGTTTATTTGCGTAAGATGACAAGCCGTGTCTGCCTTGCTGGAATATCGGATGTTGACTGCTCTTCACAACAACAATACGTCACGATTGAGCATCTCTCTCCGCTTTCACTCCTAATGCTCAATCGTGCTGTATCTCTAATTCCCCACTAGATCCTAATTATAACCCAAACTACACATACTGTTACACCTCCCCATGTTTATTAAAGAATTTTCCTTATAAAGGAAAAATCTTTACTCCTAATCCCCTTACTCTATTCCCTCTTTTTCCTCTAATCTTCCATAGTTCTAATCCTCCCCAAACCAACTCCAATTTAATTAAACATTCTATTTCTTTAACTCTTTCCCCAGCTATACAGTCAACTCACTTCTTCTTCGTTCTTGGTCCTTTAACCAAACGTAACATATTTACATATCTTTAATAACATTTCAAATTCAACTATATACAATACATCATAACATCATAACACGTCTTCTTAAATACTCCTCTTCATAAGTAAATTTCAAACTCTAACACCAACTCCTTATTTTTATCACCAACGCTACTAATCCCCCACTTTCAACTAACCTGAAATTACTTTCACACGATAGGCAGACAAAGAATCGGTGGCCACCGGTATTAAAAAGAAGCAGTAGAACTCTTCCACACAAAGACCACACTCAGCTAAAAAATCACACACCCCCTTTACCAAACCATACTCCTTTACCCTCCTATGTCATTTGAGACTTTATGTAATAAAGTCTAAAACCACACTCACCTAAATCACACACCTTTACCACTCATTATGGTAAACGTTTACGCTGCTATCTACAGCATCAAAAACATTATTCACATCCAATAATATTCTTCACTTCTAAGTGTCTATATAACAGACACTACCTTACCTCAACCTCACATAGTAATGTAAACTACAAAACACATCCCGAAGACACAATTAAAAAAATCTATTATCCCTTAAGAACACCTCACATAACCTCATCCTCGTATAACTAATCTTCTCCAATACCTCAGGTTCTCTCTTAATGTCCATTTCTTATGGGCATATCTACTAAAATGCTCTACTTATGCCGTCATCAACAGCAACCTAGTAACCTTGAAATCTCCCCTTAAATATTAACCATCAAACACAACATTGTAATCTGACCCACTTATAAACATTTACATCCTGCCCAGGCCATGTAACCCAATGTTTCTCTAAAATCTTCCACCTCTCAACTCATAATTCATGCCGTAATCTACAGCAACCTTAAATGTCTATTTATTACAGACACCCGTAACTTCACAACATCGTAATCTGACCACTATATAGACTACTCTAGCAACCCACTTCTATCTCTGAAACTTAATACACCCAAAGGGATAACCATTTACCTCCCGTCTTTAACGGACTCTCAAGAACCCCCTGTCATTATGTCTCCACTATGTTCATCAACTTACACTCCCTTACTATTGTACTGTTATCCACAGTGTCTAGTTAAACATGGATCCAATTCATGTTTACTCTCTGGGGTAATTTTCTTATTCTTCTATAACCCAGCATTCTGTGTACATCATGGTTCTTCTGACCCCATGTAACCCATGTTTAAAACTTTCTCCTCATTTACCCCACTGCTATATTAATCTTTTCTTCCCCCATATGGCTTCTAATCCATATATTTCCAATCAATGCTGACTTTAGTGTACTTCTAAACTTCCCCATAACCATCCATATATTTCCAGTACTTCATAACCATTTTAACCTCTCTACGCTGATTATCACAGCAACAAAATACCCATGAACTTATTCTTCACAAAGAGAATGTGTCTCTTTATTAGCTCTCAGTAGTTTTATTAACTCTTTTCTGAACGAAGGATCCCAAATAAATGTCTCTCTTCTAGTCCCCAGTAGTTTATTACTATTTTCTAAACGAAGGATCCCAAATAAATGTCTCTCTTCTAGTCCCCAGTAGTTTATTACTATTTTCTGAACGAAGGATCCCAAATAAATGTCTCTCTTCTAGTCCCCAGTAGTTTATTACTATTTTCTGAACGAAGGACTAAAATAAAGCCCATGTATTGTCTTTATTCTAGACAAAACCCTGTACTTAAACATAACTTAACTAACTACCATTTAACATACAAAACAGCGAAATAAAATCACAACAGAACATCATACCCCCCCCAAATTTTTGTAACAATCATTTATGTTTCCCCGCAACTCAACTAAAGGTATGATGATGATGGTGATGATGATGGTGATGATGATACAACATACATCCTATTCTATTTTTACCTAATACTACTGGTCTCTTTTACGGACCAGTAGTTCACACATAAAGGTCTACGAACACAATAATCCTATTCTAAAATAATAACAGGACCAAATCAAGCAAAAAAAATTTTACATATGAGGCATTGAAAGCTCAATTTCAATAAACACAACTGAAGGTTTTTAAAAAAAAATATATAATTCACTTAGAATTAACCACTTAAAGTGACCCAGCAACATTAGCCTCCTTTTCTAACCAATGTAACACCTATCTATTTAGCCAAGTCATGTATAACAAAACAACTCCCTTCAAATTACTACACACAGTGGCCCATCAATCTTGGCCTCCCATAACCGAGAAAACAAAACACCTCACTGCTACGTATGTATATCTGTTAACCACAGACTAACTTTTTAATCTTAGAACAATATTTGTTCTCCTCAACCACAATCACCACTCCACCATTGACCGTTCCATTTTCTGGAAGTCAAACTAACTCCTTACACATCATCCGCTTATTAATACCCTGTAGCTCGGCACAGCTATTGTTTCCCTTGGCTTTATACAAAACACCACTACCACTTCTTAATCATTACTGTTAACTACAGTATCTTCACCATGCTACTCCCACCAAAACCACCAATTCCACTACCAACTTTCTCGTCTACCCGACGCAATTAATATTTCGTCCTCCTGCTTCCATACTTTCAACGTCTCACCAACACTACTATAGCTATCCTCAAGTTGTGTTACCTACTGTTTCTCTTGTAGGGTATCTCATATTTCTTCTTTCCTCATTTCCATGTTTACCTCCGCACCTTTCATTCTTCTTGTTATTTCTCGGAACTCTTTCAGAACTGTAACCTACGCCACTTATAACTAACAGCAGACCTCTCTTTCCTCGTTTCTCAGTCTTAGGCACTCTTGCTTCGCCATTTTCCTGTCAAGAACACTAAACATTCATAATGTTAATTCAGCATATCACTTCCATAATTTCCTTCCAAGTTCAGATATTCTACGAAAAGACATTACAATTTTCTTTCTATCTCTCAATTTTCGCATGCTCTATGTTCCACCACGATTTATCAACGTCACTTATCAACCGCTCTTCTCATATTCACACGGACAATGACACACAACCTCGCTCTCATCTCACGCCTACTCTCGCATCGCGACAACCTAACGTCTCCATACTATTACTACAACAAAATACTTTAGACGCCACCTCCACATTCCAGCAATCATTCACCACATATCTACACGTATTAATCTCCTCTACACACATTGACACAAGACATATTAATGCCACTCTTACATTCTATCTACGTATTTCACTTAGGCGACTTCATCACACCTCTCTCCTACTTCCTTCATCACGCCGAACACCTGTCTGACTACAGTTATATTCACGTATGAACAACGCATAACCAGAGGACTTTCTCAATTCACTGTTTTCTTATATCTCTACTCCTATACGAAGGTCAGACCCTATACATGACATCTCGCAACTTATATTGCTTTCACAGCACTATCTACTATCTCTTCAAAACAAACTTCATTCCAACATGTCACAAATCTCGTAACTATTATTCTATACTTCTCCAGACACAACAACGTAACTCGTATTTTTCAAGCATCCACTTTTACACACACAGGATACTCAGTGCCTCCTCAATCTATACCACCTCACCTGTCAGTCTTGGTTCACCTGTCAACAATACTATTCTTTCTTCTCCAACCAACAAGCAAAACTATCTCTCACCCTCTACTAATTCTCTCTACTAAGTGCTGAATCCACCCTATTTTATTTAATATACTCTCTCTACATCGTGACCAAATAGTAGATATCCTGTATTACGTAATCCACGTGGAATATCATTTGCCGTACTTCCTTATCCTCAACACCACTATCACCTACCCTGTACCATTCTACCCCAAAAATTTCATCTGTCTATTTTAGAGTTCTTCTCCTAAGCCAAAACTATTTCATTTTCCTTCTTCACCCAAGGAATTTTAAGCGTTATATAGTGTGTCCAAATTAAACACTTCACTGTCTTTCAATACATTCACCCGTCTTTCGCTTATTATGTCTTCATCACTATCTGTTGTCAACCTGTTAAAGTATTCAGGTCTTAAGGTCATAAGGTCTTCTATTTTCCTTAAGTCACTTTCTGTCGTTGAGTAAATTCCCGCTAACTGTCTACCACTATTCTTTTTCTTAAATGAGTTATTTCTATTTCCTTTATTTCTGTCGTCGGTCTGCTCACTGTTTCCTGTCAACCTTATGTAACGTTTGTACTTCCCCATCTCGTCTTCAGATGACACACTAATAATAGTTCCTTCATCAGACTCATTATAGTTTACTGCAAACACGTCGGCCCTATTTCCATAGTCATCTTTAAAACGTCTGGCTTTCTTTCTCTTTCTCGGTCTTCGTCCCTTAGTCTTTCCTACTTTATTGTCATATAATCCAGTATCTACATAGTCACTAACCAAAGCTCTGTCCGTCTGTCCACCAGCAACTACTCCATATGAGGGAACATCACGCCTCGATTCAGGATCTGTTCGTAGTGCAGCACTCTCATTCTCCGAATCCTCAGTAATAATATCCGTTTCAGCATCACTATAATATTCGGCTGTAGGAATATTTTCTCCGTAACCTGCACTCTGGCAGCTAATATTCCTACACCATTTGGGAATTAGTTTCCTGTCTATAGCTGAAGAGCTTGACATGGCACTACCTCTATTTATAACCATACTGTTTCTTTCTTCAATACTTCTTCTCTTTATCTTTCTTTCGTTCTTGGTCCTCGTCTGTCCATCTTTCCCAACTTCAACCTTGTCTCTCTTAGTCAATTGAGTTGGTTTTGACTGATTCTCTATGAAGTCAGTTTGAGTTCCCTTTGTTATCTTGCTGACTGGTTGTACCTGAGTCTGCGTACTACTTTCTACTGTATTATTTGTCTGCGTCTGTGTCTCTCGGTTTATTTTCCTTACTAACACCGTCGTCTTCTTTTCCTGTTTAACAGTCATATTTGCAATCACCTTGGGAATAGTTGAATTTTCACTTACGTTTTCTACTTTGTTCTTTGACCCTGACTTCAAACACTGTCTCTGTCTCTTTTCAAACCAGTCGTTACGTCTTTTTCTGGCGGTTTCACTATGAGAGGGCCAGTCCCACGATTTCTTTGCAAGATTTCTGTCACGCCCACTACTATACCAGTTTGACCTTTCACTATTATGTCTGTTCTTCTTACTGTCTCTTACCCTATAAGCATTTGGACTTGGTTCGTCATAACCAGCCGCACACATAGACCCATATCGTCTTCTTTCTTCATTAAGCACTGGCTGTCTCTTGTTATTCCCTCTTACTCTGTTGTTCCCTTTTATCTCATTACCTCTTACATTGCTCTGTAACCAGTGTACAAAACATTCTACCTCGCTGACTGCCACCTTTAATTCTCCTAACCATGCAGTCACGTGTCCTAAGTCTCTGTTCAAGTACATTTTTACTCTTTATGCTATCTCAGCCGAAATAATTCTCACTTGTGTCGTGATGAATCTGCTTTGCTAAACCTGTGCTAAGGTGTCCTGTTCCGCCATGCTGAAAGAATACTGAAACAAGGCAAGCAAAGAAACACACAATTTCAAGCTCTAAATTTAAGGAGGATGCGCTAGGGTGTCCTGTTCCGCCATGCTGAAAATACTGAAAGAAAGCAAGCAAAGAACCAAGAAGCACACAATTTCAAATTATTTGTTTCTAAAAACTGGTTAATTAATTACCCTATTTATGAATCACATAAATTTACTAATTTACAACACACAATTCCCACAGTCCATAAAACTGTTCAATTAGTTATTTAGTTCCAGAATCGCAAAAATTTCACTTTGTTAATCCCTAAAGAGCACCAGTTGTAATATTAATTACACGAATCACCATCAATATCCTGTCAGCGTAGAGGAAGGAAGAACCCTGTCTTCAATAACTCATATTGAAACCAAAAAGTTCACTATAAATCCTCGTACCTGTTTCTTAGAGTACAATAATGTTTTAGACTCTGCTCTAACTAAGAAATTACGGCACATCACCGGAGATCCAGGAAATACAAATTGTCTCCTTAATTAAACAGTTACCTTCTTTTGCTCGCTGACGGATCCAGTTCACTTACACGAGCCCGCATCAACTGACAATTAGTTCCAGAGTTCCGGTGGCGGAGTTCAGATATCCCCTCTCGTCCTCAGATAATTTCGTCCTT